>MU714976.1:6700-109181 GCA_026770625.1 Nicotiana glauca
TTCTACGGACTTTCTGAGACCGTCAAATCATGGGTCCCGGTCCGTTTACCAAAAATATTGACCAAAGTCAACTATATCAATATTAATATCAAAATTCTTTAAATTTTTCACATAACTCATATATTTCAACATGTAAATTTTTCTGGCTTCGCGCTCGGACTGCGCACGCAAATTGAGGCAGCTATAAATGAGATTTTCAAGGCCTCAGAAGCTCGAAATGCCTGAGAAAATAAGTGATGACCCTTTGGGTCGTCACAGAAAATAATTTCCAAAATACTTTTTCAACCTTCCCCACCCTATTCCTTATCCCCACCAATCGACCCTCACACCCCACCTACCCACCCCGGCCTACCCCCTCCCCAACCCTAAATAAAAATGTTATTAATAGTACTTTCTTTTCATGTTATATATAGATTTTTTTTTCATTTCAACAAATGAGTATTTTCTTTTCGTGATAAAAAAAATATTTTTTTTTATTTTAACAAAACAAGTACTTTCTTTCCATGATGTAGAAAAAATATTTTCTTTTATTTCAACAAAATAAGTATTTTATTTTCATGATGTAGAAAAAGTATTTTCTTTCATTTCAACAAAAAAAGTAATTTCTTTTCATGATGTAAAAAAAAAATTAATTTCAACAAAATAAATATTTTCTTTTCGTGATGTAGAAAAGGTATTTTTTTTAATTTCAATATGATTACTTTATTTTCATGTTGTAGAAGAAGTACTTTCTTTTTTAACAAAAAAAGAGTATTTTTTTTTATAGTTATTGAACATAAATTTCAACGTTATTTTGCGTAAAAAAGTAAAGCATCACATTAGTTCCTTTGGGTTTATGTGACTTTTTAGAAGTATAATCAAATTACTGAAGAAAATAGAGTCGTGAAAATATTGGGTACTTGGGGAGGGGGGAGCAAGGAAACATGGGGACTTGGGGGTAAAAGGGTGAGGAGAGTAGCATAAAAAAATATTTTTCTAAAAAAATATTTTTTACTCTCTAACCAAACACTAGAAAATATTTTCCGCAAAAAGTTTTCTACTCACCCACCAAACAAAGAAAATTAAGTGATAAAACGACTCATTTTTCATGAAAATATTTTCCATGGAAAACATTTTCTTCATACCAAACACACCCTAATTCGAAGATCCAATTTGGTGCGTAGAATTGATTTTTCTATAATTAGTTATTGTATGAGTCAAAATCTGACCACAGTGGTCGACCACTATCTGCTCTTACTGCTCTCGTTGCCGGTGTGACAGTCTGAGTAGTCGGGACCTCGCCTAAATGGCGAAATGGGTGAGAAATACCATGATCAACCTCAGTCCAATCATCGACAGTGTATGTCAAGTAATAGCGGTACTCGAATAACGATGAAAAGACCGTCACGTGAAGAACACGTTGGTCAAAGGACGTAGTAAAGCTTTGAGAACTATATATAGAAGGGGGATTCTCGGAAAAAAGGGGCGGGACTTTTCCTCTCTAATATTTTTCTTGCAATTTCTTCCTCCGAAAGATGTAAACTGATTTTTCTCTCTATCTAATTTTTATATTTAACATCAATAAATATTGATTGTTCTTACTTTTCATTTAATGTATTTATATACATTTTTAGATTTGAAGTTGATTATGCTTGACTAAGATTTACCCCTTCTTTATCATTAATTGATTTAATAAAAAAGGTTTTAATATCATTTGGTCAAACAATTTGGTGCCGTCTGTGGGAATTTCTTATCCAAATTTCCGAGTCTCCTTCAGATCCAAAATCGATGAAACACAATCATCCACCAGAAACAGTGATAAGTAAACCTCACATTTAAATCAAGATCATGATGCTACATAGAAGTAGAAGTGTGATGACCCGACCCGTCGTCTTATGAGTTACCGCCTCGTTTCCCCCAAAGTATGCTTCTTTATGTTTCAATATCAGTATTTGAGGTGATCGGATAGAATTGAATTGATTTTAGATGGAAATGAGACACTTAGCCTCTTAAAGAGAAGCTTGTTTTGGAAAAAGTCAACCGAAAGTTGACTATTTAGTTAGGGGGATCGGATGTAAATTCCGGTGATTTGGTTAGCTTTGGGGGATGATTTGTGACTTAGGAGCGCGATCGGAATTGAAATTGGAGGTCCGGTGTAGAGTTAGGCTTGAATTGGCGAAGTTTGAATTTTGGCGAATTCCGGTTAATAGGTGAGATTTTAAACCGAGGGTCGGAATGGAATTCCGAGAGTTGCTCTAGCTTCGTTAGGTGATTTTGGATATGTGTGCAAAATTTCAGGTCATTCGGACATCGTTTGGTCGGGTTTTTGATCGAATGCGAGTTTCGAAAGTTTTGGTTGAACTTAGGCTTTGATTTGAGGAAATTTGATGATTTTAGTGTTTGTTGGATGTGTTTTTATGATTGGAAAAAGTTTGTATAATATTTTAGGAGGTGTTGGAATTTTTGGTTGAGTTCCCGGGGGCCTTGGGGTGATTTCGGATGGCTAACGGGAACTTTTGAAGTTGGAAAATTTCATAATAGACGAAATTGTAAATGAGTGTGCACAAGACATCACTTTAAACGATCATATCTCCCGCTATATAAGGCGTTGTGTGACCCATAACCTATCAAATTAAAGCCCTTTGTGTCTAATTTCCAACGCATCAAATCGTTTATCATTTGGAGGTGTATACAGAAAGTGATGACCATTTTACTGAGCATGTGTCACTAGCGCGCCCAGATGCGCGCCCGCGCTAAAATGTGCGCGCCCAAGACAGAATGCTGCTCAAACTAGTGCGCCCAGGTGCACGGCCGCGCTAGTATCAGGCCTCTAAATATATCTAAGGACGGGAAATGACAGAACTTGAGTCATTTCTCAAGCCTAGGGCTTCCCCAACACCCCCAATTCGACCAAGGCATCCAATTGCACTCCTAAGGTAAGCTTTTAAGTGTGTTTTCACTTCTCAATCACTAGTTACAACATGATTTTTGATTGGATTTCATGGGATTTCTTCAAAATCTCAAGAACACCCCAAAGTTGTCTTTCAAGATTTGGTCTACAAGAGGTAAACCTACACCTTAGACTTACATATATGGAGTTATTATGGAATTATGAGTATGAATCATGTATTACAACTTATGGTATAGTGATTGGAGACCATAAATTCCCAATTTAAATACATGAACATGGTAGGGATTTAAATGTGTATATTTGATGGAATTTTGTTGGTTTGGGTGTGAATGGTTGATCACACACGTGATGTTAGGAGTATAAATTGCTAAAGAATGATAGTGAGATGAATTGTTGGTTAATGGTGATAGTTGGAGGAACCAATACTATAGTCATGAGGTGTAAATATCTATGCCTACAAGATGTTTGATAATAGGCCTAAATGACATAAGTTATGGGATTTAATACTAATATTGGCCCTATTGAATGTTGTATTGTAGATTAAAGTTACATAATTATATTGGACCATTGTAGTATCATTAGGGGGCGAATTTCAGATATGTATGGCTAAAACCCCCGTCTTTTAGAAATCGAGCTTCATCGATGTTTGTGTGATTTTTGGTCAGATTCGACGCACGAGGAGACCAATTTGAGAGGCAAGGGCATAGCGAGCTAGACTTTGGGCTGGCTAGAGGTGAGTAATACTTGTAAATGATATCCTGAGGGTTTGAAACCCCGGATTTGCACATCATAGTGCTGTATTGAGGTGACTTGCACGTCGGATATGAGCGTGGGGTAGAGCACCATTAGGGATTGTGACTTGGTCCATCCCGGTTGTTGATTTTATCGTGTATTTGACTAAAACTACTTGTATCATCATACTATGGGCTGACTGCCATGTTTGGGCTTCGTGCCAACTATGTGAATCCTTCGGGGATTTGATATTATTGTTTTAGCATATCTTGCATATCATTTGGTTTCAGTACAAGGTTTTAAATACTGTTTTGCAACTCAGTCATACTTCTAAGTTTTGAAAACCCAAATGATATTTTAAATGACATTTCGGGCTGAGAACTACTGTTTTACTAATGCCCAAGGGGCTTATGTTGATTTCTGGACTGAGCATGGATCAGGCTGCGCGCCGCAGCAATAATTTTGAAACAGTGGTAACAATGACACTGTATGATGTGACTTGAAACAGTGGTAACAATGACACTGTATGATGTAAATTGGTCAGGTAACATTGGCTGACCGGTCAGGTAACATTGACTGACCAGTACATTGCGCTTGGGCTGTAGGAGCCCCTCAGGAGTCTGTACACACCCCCAGTGAGCGCCGTCGACGATAAATAAATAGAGCGGGCTGCACGCCGCAACGGGTACTAGAGTGTACCGTCATATGCATTACATTACACTCATGCAATTGTTCTTATTTTGTAATGTTGTCATGACATTCAACACTCATATCATTGGCATCCATGCTATTTCTTGCACTATTTACTAGATACCATGGTGTTATTTATTAATGGAGTGCTTTTCCCGAGAGGCTGATGTTGTACTTTGTGGGTTGGGAGTGAGCCCGCGGGGCTGATACTGTACTGAGAGGTTGATATTGAGCTCGAGGGACAAATTTCTGATTATTTCTTACTTGTTGAAATTATTTTTCGCAACTGTTGAAAAGGAATATTTTCAAAAAGAGGTTTTTAACTGAGCCCAGATGTTTTCCAAAGGATTTTACGGTTCCACTATTTTTATCAAAAGGGTTGTACTGTTCTATATAGCATGATGGAGTGCCTTACGTGATTTCTTGCTTTAAGCTATTATTTATTTTTATTACTCACTGAGTTGGAGCACTCACTTTATTCCCTGCACCTCGTGTGCAGATGCAGGTATTCATTATCGGTAGTAGGTTTTGAGCTGATTGAAGACTTGCTATCATAGCTGAGCCAGGTGACCGCCAGTGTCCGCGGCACCGGATTTTCTACCTTTTTACTTTTAAATTCCATATTGTATACTACTGGTCTTGTAAATGTATTTATACTCCTTTAGATGCTCATGACTTGTGACACCCCGGTTTGGGCTGAGTTTGGGTTGTATTTCCGCGAAATAATATTATAAAATTATCTTTGAAACTGTTTATTTATGTTTAACTATTGTTAAAAAGGCACTTTGAGTTGGTTGGCTGGCATTGTCTTCACGAGAGGCGCCATCACGACCGGATCGGGGTTTGGGTCATGACAAGAAGTTACAACCAATATCCACGCAAAGTGTCACACCTCCTTTTTTCTACCCCCGTAAGGGTACAGGGGAGTTTTTCCAATTAAAGGATAATCGAAATGAGATTCATTTATTAAGAGAATCAGAGTCGCCACTTGGGAGATTTATGGTGTACCGAGTCACTGATTTAGATCCCGAATCGAGGAAAGGGTTGACTCTGTATTACAGTCCGCGAATCAGAAATTCGGGTAAGGAGTTCTATTAACCCGGGAGAAGGTGTTAGGCATTCCCGAGTTCCGTGGTTCTAGCATGGTCGCTCAACTGTTATATTCGACTAAATTATTTGATTTTAAAACATTTTGAACCTATGTGCAATTTTAACTTTTAACTGCTTTATTTAATTATTTTTAAGGAATATTGCAACGCTGTTAAAACCCGTTTTGGACCACGTCACATAAATGTACCCGCGGTCTTCGACATGTTTCAACATTGTTGAGATTTGGATTTGGGTCACATAAATATGCATCCGAGTTTAGGAAGGTAATATTATTAAAACAACGCACCTAAAGCAACTACGCGTTAGCAACTTTGCGAGAGCCATGCAAATTTGCTAAATGACACACCTCGAATTCTAAGGATTGAAACAAACTTAATTAAAACGAGGGCCAAGCGATTATCAATTTTTGTTTGGCATGACGCATCTCAATTCTAAATTAAAAGGGGGAATTTATTGAAGTTTTGGACCTAAATACCCTACACATAAATGGAAGCAAACAATTCCAACTCAGGCCCAATCCTGGGCCCAAGTCTTTATGGCAGCTTGGTCATCAGCAGAAAATGGGACCGCCGATCGAGTCCCTGAACTTGCAAGTATTGAATTATTTAAAAGCAAATAAAGTGAATCCAATTCCCAAGTTTTTACAAAATTAATTTGGAACCCCCTGGCCCCTATTTGACAAATTTATCCATGTAGCCCAAATGATACGGAATACACATAACCTAATTCACACTCAAACAAATGTAATGCTTAATATACCAATCAAACGACTTCAAGTTAATTTAAAACAAACATTGACTCCTCCTTGACTAATATAGAACTCATGCTGGACCTTTTTAAAAAAAACATTATCTGAATTACCAAGCCAAATTTCACTTTAAAATAAATACACATGCTCATTCATGCTAAGTGTCCACACATTTGCACCAATTAAGATAGCAACCATGAAACCTCAATCCCTGAACTAATTAATCAACTTTCTCGACTAAATACATCCCCACCTTTAAGAATCAACGTGACAAATTGAGAGTATAAAAGAAATAGCAGATACTTATAACCATAACAGTCTTCTAGCTTCGACAAAAAGAAACTATCAAAATCAGCACGTCCTGAGTTTCCAATTAGTTCTAAAGCTTAAGAACCAAAACAAAAAACAGAGGAAGATCACTCCAGTTGGACACACAATCAATTCAGATTCTCACATAGCAGGCTTGGCATGCCTTGAACAATACTATTTTAAAGTTTAAAACGGTCTATTCATTTACATAGAGTTCGAACAATATCACAACCCCAACATCCTGAAATTATACACTAGATATAAGAAACTAAATCACATTAGTTATTAGCATGAACCAACACTCAACCAAACCAGAAGCTAAATTAAACGAAGTGAAGCATTTAATCACTTATGATGGTAAGAATTATCAGTAAATATATCAAAGCTTTGAGATGTCTATTCGAATTTCAACTTGAACTTCCAAAGCTTCATACATGCTAATCAATGCTCAATTCTATGATAAGTATGGGTAGTGTACCTGGATATTATAAAAGGAAAAGAGGTGATCACAGTAAATAGCGACAACAGTAGCACTCATCACCCAAAAATGAACCAGCAGACTAGTTTTGAAACCAGCAGATGAGATACAACAGTCCAGACACTAATTTCAGACTCAATGAATTAACAGACCCCAAACCAGACTTGAATTGAACCAAACTCAAACCATTTCCACTCCAAATGAAGCAGCAAATTTTTAAAAGATCAAAATCTCAAAACTCAGTCAGAATTCTAAAGGAGCAGTAAACTTTCAATCCTTTTTAGCCGTTTGAGTTTTTTCTGAGTTTTTATCACTGAAGTTCTGCCTTGAAAGGCAAGTTTACGATGCCTTTTATAGGCAAAGGACTAGGGCAGACCTTAGGATTTTAATTTTTCTCCATGCCCCCCTCTTTAATTCTCATTTTTAGCTTAAAATCCCACAATTATTGACTTGTTGGTCAAGCTAGCTTTCCAAATGTCTGAAATTTAATTAAAAACCCCCACCCAAGCTTCCTATTTCTGTTACACTAAAGATTCCCTAAGGCTAAATACCAAATTACCCTTTAAGGCCCTACTAATTACCCTTAACAACCATGGGTCATTTTGACCCAATTGCCTAGCCCAAGTCCGGCTTGCAAAGCAAGACCATATGACCCTTCTTTCTGGGCTTTCAATTTGACAAAAAAAAAAACAATCCAATTCAGTAACTCATAAAACCCAACCCAAAACTCAAACCAAAAGGAATTGTAAACCAAACCAAATTTCGAACTAAAAGCCGAAACAAAAAGAAGAACAAGAACTACCTAACACCAAGCACAGGAATTAAATAAGCGTAGTTAGCATGCTCCTACTTTAATCACCAGTAGAAATTGATTCAATCAAACAAACACTGACCAAGAACAGAAAAGACCCATGGTGGAGAGAAGAATCAAAAGAACGGCGAAAAGAGAAGATGAAGGTACCTATTCAACAACTGAGAATGGATAAAGCTTGAAGGCACTCGAACTCATCGATTTTGAGCCGAAATTGGTCTCACTCATGCGTTCTTGTCAAGAACGGACAAGCGAAGCCAGTTTTGACTCTAAACCTCTTGCTAAAATTAGGAGAGATGTTAGGAAATTCATCCCCTAGAACTTCGAACCTTGGATTTCAGATTCAACGACTTCTAGCTTCATTCGAGAGGACCTGGCTTGGGATTTGGAGGTAGGGGAGGGTGATGGTTATTTGGTGTTGATTTTGGTGAGATTGGAGCTTTTGCTGCCTGTAAAAATGGTGGAACTCAATGATGGCTAGGGTTGAGATAGATGGAGAAGATGAGAGACCAAAATGTTTGGTCTCTGAGCATTTTTGGACTTTTAAGGGAATGGGATGGAAGTGGGGGAACCGTTGGAGGAGCTAGATCGAATGGATCAGATTTGCTTTAGGTTTAGAACTCAAAGTGACGTCGTTTGGGTCTTAATGGGAGACAAACCAGGTCTTTGAGTGATTGGGCTGGGCATTTGGACGGGTATTAGCTGGAACAGGCGGGTATAGGAGGGAAATGTTTGGGCATGGCAACATTAATTGTTTTTGGCCCAAATAAAAATCTGATCTCTTCTTTTTCCAAAATCTTTTCCTTTTTCCCCTTTTTTATATTTTTAAAATTAAATAAAAATCTAAATTAAATCCTACGACCTAATAAACCAAAACAAAAATACTAATTACACCTAAATGATAATTATCACACTTAATTAAAAACAAATTGAAAGAAAAACCACTAAAAATCAAAGTTAAAATTAAAAGGTGCACATTAAACTATTTTTTTGTGATTTTCCCTTTTTATAAAATAACTCAATTACTCAATTAATCCTAACATGTCAAATTAAATCTTAAATGCAAATGCACATATATTTTTGTATTTTTCATTAATTAAGATAACATAAACAAGCACAAAAAAATACAATGAATTAATAGAAAATGCCACAAAAATTGCACAAAATTGCAAATAATGAATAGAAATTATTTTGTTTTAAAATTATGGGAGTAATTCATATAGGGCAAAAATCACGTGCTCACAACTGCCGCTCTTTACTCGTAACCACGAAGAGTTTTCGTACAAAGATAAAGTGAGCGGATACGAGCGATTTTTGCCCGTTTGAATACTCAGTGGGAAGCATTTTTGAAAGATTTGATCGCACCCTACTTTCGAGGTTTCCTACATATCCTTGTGTAAAAAAGAATCAAGTCAGTGCAGTTCGGGAATGTTTGGTAGCTGGGACTACCATGAAGCTGTGATTTCACTGTTGCTGCTGTTACTGCTACTGCTTACTGAATCCCTTATTACACCATGTAGAAATAAAAAGAAGCTAGACTAGACTATGATCTATGCATTACAAAAATCCTATCTATATCTTCAAACTTGCTCTTGTGGTTCTTGTTGCCTTGTTGACTTGTATTCTCCCGGTGAAATCCTTTGTTACTGACTTGAATTGTAATATGAGATGTTTTCCCTTTCTCCAGGTAGACGCCTGATTGCTGAAACTTGAATGTATTCCCTTGTTCTCCAGGTGGGCGCCTGATTGCTGAAGCTTGAATGTATTCCCTTGTTCTCCAGGTGGGCGCCTGATTGCTGAACTTGAAATGTATTCCCTTGTTCTCTAGGTGGGCGCTTGATTTCAACAAAAATAGACAAAACAAAAAAAATTCTGCCCCAGTTTGGTGGCTGGGCACAGATGTGAGTGTAAGACTAAATCATGTTACCAAATATTAGTAAGAACTTGAAAGCTAAAACTTGAATTGTACTCCCTTGTTCTCCAGGTGGGTGCCTGATTGCTGAACTCGAAATGTATTCCCTTGTTCTCCAGGTGGGCGCCTGATTGCTGAACTTAAAATGTATTCCCTTCTCCTCTAGGTGGGCGCCTGATTTCAACAAAATAGACAAAAACAAAGAAAACTTTTGCCCCAGTTTGGCATGTTACTGAATATCAGTAAGAACTTTAAATATAAACCTTAATTGTACTCCCTTGCTCTATTGGTGGGCGCCTGATTGTTTAACTCGAAATGTATTCCCTTGTTCTCCAGGTGGGTGCCTGATTGCTAAACTTGAAATGTATTCCCTTGTTCTCTAGGTTTCTGAACTTGAAATGTATTCCCTTGTTCTCCATGTGGGCTCCTGATTGCTGAAACTTGAATGTATTCCCCTGTTCTCTAGGTGGGCTCCTGATTGCTGAAACTTGAAATGTATTCCCTTTGTTCTCTAGGTGGGCTCCTGATTTCAGCAAAAACAGATAAAACAAAAAGAATTTCTGTCCCAATTTGGTGGCTGGGCACATATGTAAGTGTTAACCCGAATCATATTAGCAAATATCAATAAAAACTTGAAAGCTAAAACTTGAATTATACTCCCTTGTTCTCCAGGTGGGCGCCTGATTGCTAAACTTGAAATGTATTCCCTTGTTCTCCAGGTGGGCTACTGATTGCTGAAACTTGAATGTATTCCCTTGTTCTCCAGGTCGGCTCCTGATTGCTAAAATTTGCATGTATTCCCTTGTTCTCTAGGTGGGCTCCTGATTGCTGAAACTTGAAATGCATTCCCTTGTTCTCCAGGTGGGCTCCTGATTTTAACAAAAACAGATAAAACAAAGAGAATTTCTGTCCCAGTTTGGTAGCTGGGCACATATGTAAGTGTTAAACTGAATCATTCTACCAACTATTATTAAGCATCTGAAAGCTAAGTCCTATTATCCAGGGAGGTCCTGACAATTCTTAATTAAACGTCAATTATAGATCTAAGCTGTATCTTCTAAAGGTATTACTTCCACTAAGTCCTGCTATCTAAGAGGGTCTTAAACTACATCTTGTTATCTAGGAAGGTCCTGAAAACTCCTAATTGAATCCTATCTTAAACATGAAAACTTTGAAACCAACTTACATTCCTCTATGTTATTCATGATTGTTTTGAAATTTAACTAAGCCACATTTTCCAGGAAGGTCCTGAGAGTTTACGGTCAAACCTGTTTTGGTGCTTGCTTTTTCCCCTACGGAGAGTTTCTCCGAAACAAATGAATTTTTTTGCCCCTCTTTCAATCAAAGAAAAATCTTGTTAGGTTAAAATGGTGGTTAGTTGATGACATTCTTGTTGAAGGTATCTCCGCTGCCATGTTTGTTTTGACCTGCTTCCTCGAATTGGCCCTGAACCGCTTGACTTTCTGACTGACTTTCAAACCCCATGACCTTTGATGATCCGAGTGTTCTATACCCATAATGTTGTTTTACATCTCTGACCCCTTTATCTAAACCTTTGCATCTCCCATGACATTACCAAATCATTCCACCGATAAAACTTCTAGTGACTCTTCGTATCCCTCTTTACATCATGCTATCTTTGGTATGTTCTGGCCATACTGTGCTTTGACATCCTTTCTTATTTGTTTTGAACAAGACTAACATTGAAACATCTTAGAGAAACAAAATTCCGAAAGAAATAAAATGCAATGACCTTGAGTGTTAAGGATAAAGAAAACCCAAAATCGGATGACTTGCTAAAAAAGGAAAAAGGAAAAGAGACTCATCTGAGTGGAACAGCTGGTACCATTGATCATGACATGCATCGGCCCAATCCGTCCAACCAATCAACTTTCAGTTGCCATACTTTGTTGCCCCAGAATTCCATAACCTGATTTCTTCATCCAAACCTAACCTTGTTCATCCTGCGGTGTCTTGAACGATTTTCACCCATAAACCTCTCCCATTTGTTAACTTCTCAACTCACTTTCGCCTTAAGGTTCCCGTGAGGGTTTTCGCTGACAGGACTCTCTCTTTTCTAATTTCTCTCAACTCACTTTCGCCTTAAGGTGCCCGTGAGGGTTTTTCGCCGATAAGACTCTCTCATTTCTGATTTCTCTTAACTCACTTTCGCCTTAAGGTGCCCGTGAGGGTTTTCACCAATAAGACTCTCTCATTTTTTATTTCTCTCAGCTCTCGTCGCCTTACGGTGCCCGTGAGGATTTTCACCAATAAGACTCTCTCATTTTCATAATTTTCCTACCTGGACTAGAGTGTTGCCCCTGAAATGAATCACCTCTACTTGCTCGACTTGGCATCTCTCGAAGATTGATCAGAAGGTATTTCTTTGGACCGTAACAGGGCTTTTGGACAGGGTTAGAAAGAAAGGGTATCAAAAGCTCAAAACAATTCAAATGGGTTCCAAATTACAACTTTTGAAATCAGATTTCTTACAACAATCACAACTTCTGTCCCGGTTTCTTGCTTGGGGACTTTTGGATTTTTACTTTGATGGGACCGAACCATGAGGCTGCCTACGTATCCTTAAAAGGAATCAGGTCGAACGTAGTTCATGACATAGGAATTACTTTATTGATGTGATTTTCTTTCCTTTTTCTTCCTCTTTCTCTTCTTTTCTTTTCTTTCTTCCTTTTGTCTTTTCTCTTCTTTTTATTTTTCTTTTTCTCTCTTTTTCCTTTTCTACTCTTTTTTTTCATTTTTATTTTTCTTTTCTCTCTTTTCCTTTACTTATCCTTTACACTTGCGTTTCTGAATTTTGCTATTGATTCCAAAAGAGGGGTATGAAAGAAAGTAAATAAGGCTCAAAGGGGTAACAACGGATAAAGTATTTAAATAGCAGAACAAAATGCCTTCGTCATTCCAATCTCCAAAACATGCCGAATACAAACAAATACAATTAAACCAAAGAAAATCATACATAATATCTCTTGACCGCATCAAAATTGATGGCCAAATACACACTTGCCTTCTATGTCTGTTAAATATAAAGCACCATTGGACAACACTCCCGTCACGATGAACGACCCCTGCCAATTTGGGGCGAACTTGCCTTTGGCCTCGGCCTGATGTGGAAAGATACGTCTCAACACTTGCTGACCCACTTCAAACTTCTGTGGACGCACCTTCATATTATTTGCTCTCGCTATTCTCTGTTGATACAATTGGCCATGACACACTGCTGCCAATCTTTTCTCATCGATCAAACTCAACTGTTCCAGGCGGGTTTTGACCCATTCATCATCATCGATCTCAGCCTTCGAGACAATTCGAAAGGATAGAATTTCCACCTCTGCAGGTATTGTAGACATGTAATTTTTGACCCTCCCCAAGATTTTTATATTTTTAGCATGTAAATATTTAATTTAGTCCTAATATAGCTATTTTAATTAATTTTGACGCTTTCACTTTATTTTATTGCAAGAAAACAAAAATTACAAAAAAAAACTAGATTCATTAATATTTTTGTAGTCATTTTTAATCTTTAAAAAATACAAAAATAGTATCTTATCTTTATTTTTGTTTAATCTTGAAAACACAAAAAAATAGTTTTATATTTTATAGTTTAGTTCCATTAATTAAAATTAGTTTTATATTTTTATATTATAATTGTACATAATTTTAGAAGGAGGAATTAGTTTTAGGTTGGTTTATCCCGTTTTTATAAATCTTGAGGTCCATTTTTTTAGTCTTTGGCACAATTTTCTAGCCCATAATCCCTAGACTCGTACCTCTAACCTAATCTCTACCCCTATATAATAGTACCTAAAACCTAAATGTACACACACCAAAAATACACAATCCGCCGCACCCCTCACATGGGCACCTAGCTAAGAGAGCAGCTGCTCATCTAATATCCAACATCTCCTCTCCTCCTTGCCTTTTTCGATCAAACTTTCCGATAACGTCCAGTGATTCATTCAATTGTTTGCCAAATTGATGCCAATGCCTTCTGACCGTGTCAATAGCTCTTTCACTTGGTCAAAAAGTGTTCAATCCATTTTAAAGCAATTCTTGCTATAATCCAAAAATCCAAGAGGGATAAGAGGTTTTGTCTGCAACCTTAAAGATATCCTACACTGTGATGGCGTTTCTCTTCAGAACGGATCTCTTTTTCGAATTGGTTTTCAATGTAAAAAACAGAGGCACTTTTCTTTTGCTCGGTCGAGTTTAAGTCGGGGTTCGAGGGCCGGCGAAAAGGTTCAGTTTGGAGTCTTGATTGTCAACTCGTGTGTCAATTCTTGTGATGTTTGAGAATCGAAATTTGAGGTTCTTTCTTTAACTTCCATCTTATTAATGGTGTTACTTGTCTCTGTTAGAGCCTATTTGTATGGTAAATTTGTAACACATCAGTTTTCCTTTATCTTTGTTATAGCTTTATGGTATTCTTGATGATACATTGAGTTTTGAGGCTAGTTTGATTTGTCGATTTGTGAACTTTATCCTAGATCTCACCTTATTTGTTGTTGAAATAGAAAGCATGATAACTTTATTTTTCTTTCATGATTGTCACTGCTTTTGATACAATTTTTCTTTCCATTATGTTTTCTCATTTGTTAGATTCAATTTAATTTTGAAAGTGTGTGCTTTAGATAAATAGTTTGTCTCCAGGTTTCACGTTATTGTTCCATTTGTTTAGCCATACAAATTGATATCTAATTTTGGATTGATGTGATAAAAGTATTTAGTTGGAAAATAAGTCATGGGATCTTATTAGTCAAATTTGAGAAGAACTGGGCCGCCAGAAGTTTAGTTCTTCGGAGATTAATTGGTAACAAACTCTTTCATGTGTTAGGCCACTAGAATAAACTTGCAAAAGTTAACCCATTTTCCACAATTGACTTCCATAACTTATGGCCCTCGAATAGTTAATAGTAACTCAACCTTAGAATTCGAGGCGTGCCATTTAGTAAATTTCATGGCCCTCGCAAAGTGCAAACGCGTAGTTGCTTTAGGCGCATATTTTAATAATCTACTTTCCTAAACTCGGGTGCACATTTATGTGACCCAAATCCAAATCTCAATGATGTTAAAATATGTCAAAAACCACGGGTGCATTTATGTGACGCGATTCGAGACATGTTTTAATAACGTTGCAAGTTTTTCTAAAAAATGAATAAAAGCGGTTAAAAGGTTAAAATTTGCACATAGGTTCATAATTGTTTAAAATCAGATAATTAAGACGAATATAATAGTTGAGCGACCGTGCTAGAACCACGGAATTTGGGAATGCCTAACATCTTCTCCCGGGTTAACAGAATTCCTTACCCGGATTTCTGGTTCGCGGACTGTTAAACAGAGTCAATCCTTTCCTCGATTCAGGATTCAAACCGGTGATTTGGACACAATAAATCTCCCAAGTGGAGACTCTGAATCTTTAAATAAATAAATCTCGTTTCGATTTTCCTTTAATTGGAAAAACTCCCTTTATTATACCGTTTTGGGGGTGTAGTAAGAAAAAGGAGGTGTGACAGGTCTGGCTACTCTGCTGGGGAAATGAACCTAGAACTTTTGGTTCAGGGTTCAAGAATTCGAGCTTAGAAAAATTATTGTATTTGGCTTTGTTTATTATCTGATATTTTTACATGTTGGGCTTAATGTACAAAATGATGCTTCTACCGCTTTGATATTATTTGAACTGTACATATAAACTGTTACGAAACCCTTCTCTTCTTATCTTCGGGGATGTGCTCGCTGGTCGAGACTCCCTATTCTGTTAGTGTCATACCTTAAAATAAGAAAGAGGCTCGGACAAGTTACTAAGCCGGATGATCTTTTGGGTTCCCGGTACGTAGCCCCCTCCTCGACTCAAGTTGTTCGCTCGGGTACACAGTCTAGAATAAATACCCAGGTTTTGATCCTAGAATAACTCAGCCTCATGCCGAATCTCTAGTAGGAACGTTTGTTTGCATCATGTGCATTTGACTTTGGAGGCTCAACACAGGGGTTGGGTCTGTCTAGGACATGTGTACCAAAATTGAAAACAGACCATCCTAATGCATCTTACGTACTTCTTGTGTATTTATTTGCTTCTGACTTGCATGCTGACCGACTTTCGAATATTTGGGGAAAAACGAAAAAAAGGGAGAGAAACAGCGGTATGAGGGTTAAAGAGAGATAATTACCAGTTTTGAAAAAATCAATGTCCAAATAGTGTCGAAACTCTGCCGAATTTTTTTGGGAAAAATGAAAAAAATAGAATGAAAAAAACAAATGTGTTTGTTTTCAAAAATAGTTTGCTTTATTTGACAATAAAAAAAGAAAAAAGATTCTTGTGTTCAAAAAATAGTTTATATATTCGCCAATGAAATGAAAAAAAGGGAGTCTTGTTTTCAAAAATAGTTTGTTTTATTTGGCAGAACTACGCGGGTCTGATTCTCACCGGATGTGAGATACGTAGGTAAACCTCATCGGTTCCGGCCCCCAATTTTCAAAAATCCAAAAAGAAAAATTTCTTTACTTCCTTCTTTAGAAAAGTTTTTCTTTGAGACTCCAATTTTTAAAAAAATACAAAAAATATTTTCTTTTAGTTGCTTCTCAAAATCAAAAATATTTTCATTATTCTTTCAAAAATTGAAAAGAAAATTCAAGAATCATTAATATTTTCTTTTTCTTTAGAAGTATTTCTTGCCTAACTTCAAAATAAAAATCCATAAGTGCAAAAATATTTTTCTTTCTTCTTTAAAAGTTTTTCTATCGAAATTCCAAAAAAACAAACAAAAAATAAAAGTCAAAATTCAAAAAAAAAAGAAAAAAATGTTTCTTCTTTAGAAGTCTTTCTTTGCAAAAATGCTGAAGAAAATCAAAATCCAAAAATATTTTCTTTTCTTTCTTTCACGAAAAAGTCCAAAATCCCAAAAAAAGAGAGTTAGTTTATTTGCTTTATTCCTTATCTTCACGAACTACGCAAGATCTGATTCATATTCCCACATGATACGTAGGCAACCCACATCAGGTTTGATCAATCATGGAAAAGAAAAATAAAAAAAATGAAAAAAAACAAAAGTGAAAAATATTGATAATAATAAGGATTGACTAAGTCCGTTCTAACATGCTTTGTTTTGAATTGTGAAGAAAGTTGAGGTGGTCGGTTTGTGGTAAGCGGACAGCACAAGATCTAAGGAAAAAGAATAACTGACATCGAAATTGTTACAAGTGCTCAAGAGACTCAGGGTCAGAGGGTTCAACTAGAGTCTACCGTGGTTGAGAAAAATAGAATACTGAAACAGAAAATGACTGAAATGTGTCAAGCATGGGCCAATGGTCAAGGAGAGCCCCGTCATGAGTTACAATGTGCTACACAACAAGAGCAGTGCTACTCTCCTGAGTACCACTCGTACTTGTTTGATCTTCCTGCAAACATTGAGAAGCCTACCCGAAAGATGGTACAGGAAGAAATAACCCAAAGAGTGAAAAACTTAGAACAACGGTTGAAAAACATGCAAGGGTTGGCAGGTCAAAAGAGTGTTGCCTTCAAAGATCTATGTATGTTCCCCGATGTCCACTTGCCGCCTGGTTTCAAGATTCCCAAATTTGAAAAGTACGATGGACATAGAGACCCCATAGCCCACCTGAAAAGGTATTGCAATTAACTAAGAGGTGTGGGAAGAAATGAATAATTACTAATAGCTTATTTTGGGAAAAGCCTTACGGGAGTAGCATCTGAATGGTTTTTAGATCAAGACACATCTTGCTGGTACGTCTGGGATGACATGGAACAGACCTTTGTCAAACAATTCCAATACAACATCGACCTTGCGCCAGACCGCAATTCCATTTCAAACCTGAAGAAGAAACCAAGTGAAAGTTTCAGGGAATATGCCATTAAATGGAGAGAGCAAGTAGCTCGAGCTAAGCCACCCATGGATGACTACGAGTTAATCACTGTCTTCCTTTAGGCTCAAGAGCCGGATTACTTTTAAAACATGATGTCCGCAGTTGGTAAATCCTTCTCGGAAGCAATCAAAATGGGAGAAATGGTAGAGAATGGCCTTAAGATAGGCAGAATTATAAGTCAAGCAGCTCTCAAAGCTGCAGCTCAGGCTGTCCAAATTGAATCTGGTGACACGAATAAGATGGATGAATAAATCATGATGACATCAAGGTTGAGAAGAGGTCCTAGGAGAGCATCCCGAAGGTATGACCAGCTCGTCTGTTTTCTGATGATGCTCCTGAGCACTACTATCCACCTCAGAATTCACAATATCATGTTGCTCCACCTCAGTATGTTGTCCAGCCACAAAAACACCCCAGAAGGCGAGCACGCGCATCGCAAAATCTCCACCAGCCTCCAAATTTTTTTCAAATGCCCTATAACCCACATCCAAGCCAGGGGTATAACGGGAAACAAAGATTGAAAGATAATTTTATACCACTAGGAGAGTCTTATGCAAGCTTGTTTGAGAAATTAAAGCAGCATGGCATGATTGTACCCATTCCTCCAAATCATGTGGACCCACGTGCAAAAAGATTTGACCTTTCTAAAAGGTGTGAATACCATTCCAATGCATATGGACACAATGTTGAAAGTTGTCGTGATTTGTAAAGAGAAATAGAAAGGATGATCTAGAAAAATTTGATTATGATTCAAGACAATGACACCCAAAGTATCGCGCAGAGTACTTTACCTGCACATGATGATGCATACTTTATGGGGATGATACCTGGTGATATGGAATATGAGAATCCTCTCGGGAGCTTGCCGACTGAAATTGGAGAAGGCTATGGTGATTCTGATGAGCAAATTTGTGGCTAAACGTCAAGCTTAACAATTGAAAAATCATTCTCTCCTTACCAGGGAGGAATCTTGGTAGCTTGTTTTGATATTTTTTCTATTATCTGGGTTATTTTAGGGTTGTGATCCAGATTTTATTTGTTTTATTGAGTCAAACCCTTCTATCCCTCTATCTTGTTTGTAGGAGTCATGTTTGTCTGTTTTGTTGCTATTTTTATTATCCGGGTTATTTTAGGGTTATAAATCCGATCTTAGGTTGTTTGTCCTGTTGTCAAATCCTTCCATCCTTATTCAATAAGATACAATTTGTCTTTTTTGTGTCATTTTGTTCTTAGTTCTTTTCTCGCTATTTCTAATAACATGACATGCACACAGAAATTTTGGCGAGATCTTAGAAACTGATTTAATCTAGAGATAAAAAAAGAGAAAAAAAAACTTTTGAGGATGAATAAAGTGTTGAAATACTTTGAAATTAAGGTTGAGTAAAATTCACCGATAAATCATTGTGAAGATCGGGCTTGAGGAAGAATCAATTGAAGTTTGTTGGAAAGTTTGACATTGATGGATGGAAAGTGTCTTTCGACCATGACATACCAAGAAGACAGGCATGTTTATCAATGTTGTGATTGCAAAAGGATACTATAATTGGCATTCTCAAGGCTGGGAGGCCCTTTTTCTGCTACCCAAAATACTTTATACCATTTGTCACCCCCTTTGAGCCTGTGTTATTTTCTTTAACTACCCTCTTTTGGAATCAAGTTTAGAGTCAAGATTCAAAAAAAAAAAATGAAAAAAAAAAAATGAGCCCATGTCCCAAGAGTACAAACTGGGGCAGTTCTTAGAAAGTTCAAGTGATAAAAGAATTGTCAAAGGTCCATGCCCCCAGAAAATAGAAGCTGGAGCAATCAGTTTTGAAAGAAAAAAAGAGAAAAGAAAAAAAGAAAAAGAAAAGAAGAAAGATGAAAAATAGTTAGGTCAGATGTTTGAACTACGTTCGACCTGATTCCTTAAAGAATAAGGATACGTAGGCAGCCTCACGGTTTGGTCCAACCAAATAAGAATTCAAAGAAAAAGGAAAAAAAATTAAAAAAAAAAAATCCCCAATAGCTTAAACTAGGGCAGATATTTTATTCCACTTCCAAAAGGGTCGATTCCAAGAGTTGTAAGTCCATAACCCTTTATTTGGAGTTTACTTTGAGCCTTCATGCCAACCTTTCTTTTCAACCCTATCCAAAAAACCTCCCAAGTAAAGACCTCCCGATATGCCTTCAAGAATGCCAAGACAAGCACGCAATGAGCAATGGTTTTCACACAACATAGAACACTGTCAGTTGCTCACACAAGGAAGTAAAGCAACAGAAAAATAAAAGAGAAAGAAAAATGAGAGAGTATTGCTAGTGAAAACCCTCACGGGCACTGTAAGTCGACGGTAAGTAGAAAAAATGAGAAAGACTTGTTGGTGAAAATTCCTCGGGGCACCACTAGTCGAAAGTGAGTCATGAAGCTGATGCAAAGGATTGGCATGAACAAGCCCGACTTCAAAGGTCATACGAATGGTAAAAGGGAAGATTAGATTAGTTTGACAGATTAGGCCGTTAAGTCCAAAATGTATGTCATGATCATTAAGCCTTGTTATAAAAAAAGAAAAAAAGAAAATAATACTCTTCCTTTTGTCCTTCCGACAGGGGGCATTTCTTGTTAATATTCATTGTGAGCACGTGATTTTGCCTTATATGAGAAATACTCCCAAAAAATTCAAAATAAAATAGTTTTGGGTTGTGTGTGATTTTTTGTGGATTTTTGTGTTATTTTTCTTGTATTGTTTACATTTGTCTGTGCATGTTTATGTGTTTAAATTAACGAAAAATACAAAAATATATCGAATTTGCATGTATGATTTAATTTACAATTAGGAGTAAGTAAGTTATTTTACAAAAATGAAAACAAATCACAAAAAATAATGTACTTCGCATTTTAGTGTTTAATGTCAAAATTGTGTGATTTATTTTAATTTGTTGTTATGTGTGATAATTATTATTGAGCATTAATTAGTATTTGTGAGTTAATTTGGATTTTTATAAGTTGCATTAGGATTTTTTGTTTAAAGTTTGAAATTAATTAGAAAGAAAATTGAAGAGAAGAAAACATAAAAATAGTTGGGAAGTAAATAAAGAAAGAAGGAGTCAAATTTGGGCCAAATACCCAGCCCAAACTAATAATCAGCCAAGTACACACCCAAAACCGGCCCAGGACCATCCCTAATCCAACCCGTCTCTACACTCCACCAAACGACGTCGTTTGGTTCCGTTTGATCCAAGCCATTGGATTAAATTGATCCAACGGCTCACTCCATCGCCCATCAACCAAACCCATTTTTCCCGGACCGACCCAGTCTCCTACTAAGCCCAAACGACCTCGTTTTCCATAAGCTAAATGATCCAAGCCGTTGATCTCATTTGATCAAACGACTTGGATTCAATTTCACCCTATGTATATAAGTGACCAAACATGCCCTACCCCCCTCAGAACCCTTACCCCATTCCATCGTCTCTCTTCTGCAAACCTTAGAGACAGCCGCCACCATTCCCCACCGCCTTCCGGTGGCGGCGCCAGCCCCAATCCGCCTAAAAATTACACCAAATAATAAGTTAGGGCCATGATTACTCCTATAATTGAGGTCGCAAACACCTTCTTAAACCGGTCCAATTAACCAGACCTCTCAAACGTCCAAAACGACGTCGTTTCAAGACCAACGAAACTCGACCGTTCATCCCTCCTCATCTAACGGTCCAAGACCTCAACCCATAACCCGACCCATTTTTCGGTCGGTCCCCATACTAAACCAAACGACGACGTTTAGATCTCCCCTTCAATTCTGATCGTCGATTGTAAATGATCCAACAATCCACAATTAACCTCCCCACCCCGTATAAATACCTCAATTCACGAAACATTTTTAAAGCCATGATTACTCCTATAATTGTTTGGTGTTTGGTTCAAATTGTTTCATTTGTGTTGTCTATCATTTTTGTCGCATTTGAGTTCAATGTAGTTACAACGTTTCACTTGTTTTTTGTTTGGATTTAATTTAGGTTTGCGTTAATCCATTTCTATGAAGTTCACTAAGATTTTGTATTGTTCCGTGAATTGAATTGAAGCCTACTATTTAATCCTAGTGTTTAAGTTGGTCTGAGTTTGAATCTGACATAAGTTTGAATTCATGTTTTGGTATAATATTGTTAATTAGATAGTATTGATAAGGTTGCATTTTAGTTGAATTTCAGTTCAAAACTTAGGGAAATGGTTATAGCTGATAGGTTTAATGCAAATGGGAAGGGGTTTCAGGGGTATTTTCAGTAGTTCACAGTAGGTTCAGGGGGTATTTTGGGACTTAAAAATTTAGAGAATTGTTTATATTGAGTGCCCTGCCCACTAAGTTAGTAAAATAAGGCTGGTGGGGAACAAAGCATAATGTGAGGGTAAAGGGATTGAATAAGTCAATAGACAATTAGTAGTGGAGACTACACTAAGCCTAATTTTGAGGACTAATGGACTGTCCACTGAAGGTAGGGATGAAGGGGTTGAGTTTTAGTATAAATAGAAACATTAGGACAATAAGAAAGGGGTCTCTTTTGGAATCAGTTTTTTTTAGAGAAAGAGTGAGCTAAAGCATGGATATTCTTGGAGAGCTTGAAAAAAAAATAGAGACTTGAAGAGCATAAGAGTGATAAACTGGTTCTTAAAAACTGAGGACTTACTGTTCCATTAAAACCTGAAGTGAAATTCTTGACTATTAGTTACTGAGTTATATTTTCCAGTTCAGTTTGGTGTACTAAAATGTTTGAGGTTCACTGGTTGATTTCCTGTTAATTTTGGGGTTCAATTAGTTACTTGGGGTTATTTGTTGTTGTTGTTTGGTTTTACAACTGGTTCTGGGCGGTGGTCAAGCATTTATTCTGGTTTAAAACTGGGTTTTGAGTTGTTCTGAATTCCAAGCTGCTGTTGCTGACCCCTTTTCCTCTTCTTATTGTTCTCAAATTTCCAGGTATTTGCTTCTTTCCTGATGTATTGGTGCTGATTTAAGGTGGAAACGCAAAAAATGGAAAACGCTTACCTTTCTTGCCTCTTGAACCTTACATGTTTGGACTCCATGTACTAATGCCTAAATAGTTTAGATAAAATAGCTTAATGTAGTGTAGTTCTGATTTGTATACAACTTTATAACCGGACTGAAATCAGAAATAGATTTTTGGACTGATTAGCTTGTAGATTGGTGATAATCACCAACTTTGACGTAGTATGGTTTACTTGTGTAGTTTAAATTCTGGAAAATTAAAATAGTTTGAAGCATGAAATGAATTCAAGAGTTATGATTTTATCTTGTAGTAACAAGCAGAAAATGAACATTTAATTAGGACATGAACAATAGTTCAAGGCTATTAATTAGGATATGGGTATTAGTTTAAGGGAAGCATTATGACATTTGTTTTCAATAGTAAGTTAAGTAGTTCAGCTTTAAAATCATGCATATTTGAATATTGATCTAGTAAGGTTAATTTGAATCAATCAATCAGTTGCATCGTATTTTGGCAATACCACGCTTCCAGCTCGCTTTAAATGACCCCAAACGACCCATTTGCATAATTTGAAGTAATCTCAGTGATCATTTGTTCAATTGGAATTAAGGCGCGGATTGACAGTCCACTTTGGATAGTTTGGGCCTCCCTGCCATACCAAATGGCCCAGGTCTTGCTCTTGATTACATGTTCACTTGGACCTGGGCTCAGGCATAGGTTTGGCCTGCCCTTGTAAGCATATTTGAATAACTATTCTTTTTATGGTTAAGGATCAAAAAAATTCAAATGATTTCTTGAACCCCAAATGCAGTAGTAATATTACAACTAATAAGATGCCCAAGCTTGTCAAGCATGTAAATTAATTAGGACCTTTTCTCTCTTATTTTAGAGACGAACTTAATAGGAAAATGTAGTCACTTTAGGATTATTCTTTTAAAAATAAATGAGACGAGCCTCGCCGAATAAAATGCACTAGCCACGGGGCCCTCATAAATATGTATATATTAAAATACTTAGCTTTCGGGACGGGCTGTTTAGCGAATTTCACGACCTTCCCCAAAATAATAAGGCGTTAATCTCTTTGGGTGCGTCTTTAATAATTTTATTTTCCTAAATTCGGGTGCATATTTATGTGACCCAAATCCAAATTTCAACGGAGTCGAAATACGAGAATAACCACGAGTACATTGATGTGACGTGGTTCGAGGTGTATTTTCATGACATTGCAATTCTTATAAAATAATAATAATAATAAAAGCGTTTCAAAGTTAAAATTTGCACATAAGTTCATAATTGTAAAATCAGATAATTAAGCCGAATATGACAGTTGAGCGAGCGTGCTAGAACCACGAAACTCGGGAATGCCTAACACCTTCTCCCCGGGTTAACAGAATTCCTTATCCGGATTTCTGGTGCGCGGACTGTTAAACAGAGTCAATATTTTCCTCGATTCAAGATTAAACCGGTGACTTGGGACACCATAAAATCTCCCAAGTGGCGACTCTGATTCTTTAATAAATAATCCCATTTTCGATTGTCCTTTAATTGGAAAAACTCCGTTTACCACGCCCTTCGCGGGGTACGGTAGCGCCGAAAGGAGGTGTGACAGCTCTGGCGACTCTGCTGGGTATTTTACCTAGAATTTCGGTTCAGGGTTCAGAATTCGAGCTTAGATATATTGTTGTATTTGGTTTTGTTGATATGATTTTATTTCATTATTTCATGTTCCATGCCTAATGTGCAAAATGTGCTTTTTACCGCTTTGATATTATTTGAACTGTATATATAAACTGTGCCGAAACCCTTCTCTTCTCACCTCCGGGGATGTGCTTACTGGTTGAGACTCCCTATTCTGTTAGTGTCAATACCCTGAAATAAGAAAGATGTTGGACAAGTTACTAAGCCGGATGGCCTTTTGGTTCCCGGTACGTTGCCCCTTCCTCGACTCGAGTTGTCCGCTCGGGTACACAGTCTAGAATGCATGCCTAGGTTTTTTGAACCTAGAATAACTTGACTTCCTACCGGATCCCTAGTAGGAACGCTTACTTGCATCACGTTGCATTTGACTTAGGGGACCCAACACAGGGGTTGGGTCCGTCTAGGACAGGCAACCTGAAATGAAAAGACCATCCTGCTGCATCATGTTTGTTTTACGCATTTATTTGCTTCAGACTTGCATGCTGACCGAGTTTTAAATATTGAGGAAAATGAAAAAAAAATATAACAATGTAGAGAGATAACTACTCATTTTTCGAAACAAACCAACGCCCAAGTAGTGTCGAAACTTTACCGAATTTTGAGAATAAAAAGAAAAAAAAAAGAATTGTTATTTTCAAAATAGTTTGTTTTTTTAAAAAAAAGAAAAAAAATGTTTTTTACAAAAAAGTTTGCTTTATTTATAAATAAAAAATGTAATTTTATTCTTAAAAAAAATAGTTATTTGTTTGTCAATAAAATGAAAAAAATATAATAGTTCGTTTTATATGCCAATGAATTGAAAAGAAAAAAAAATATAATCTTGTTTTCAAAAATAGTTCGTTTTGCTTGCTATAAAAGTAAAAAAAAATAATAACAACAAAAAATAAAAGAAAAGGAAATGTCATTGTTTTCAAAAATAGTTTGTTTTGTCGGCAGAACTACGCTGGTTTGATTCTTACCGGATGTGAGATACGTAGGCAACCCTAATCGGGTCCAACCTCTCCTTTTTGCAAAAAATAGTCAAAAATGTCAAATTTTAATTTTGTTATAAATAAGTCGGGCGATGCCGTCCTTGCCAAATATAGCCGAATGTTCCCGAAAGGGACACCGGAAGGCTAACTTTGCATGAATGACCGCTTTGGGTCAGGTTTTGATTTTTGACCCTCATAACCTTAAAATCTTCGTCCCCGAGGCGCTAAAAGGCCGTGTTTGCAATACCGGGTCGTTTATCTTCATTTGGAAAACAAGAAAAAGAGTCTTGAATAAATTAGGTGATGCCGTTTGTCAAAAATAGCGGAATGTTCCCGAAAGGGACGCCGGAAGGCTGACTTTGCATAAACAGCCACTTTTGGGTCATTTTTTAGATTTTGGCCAATTGACCCACACAACCTTAAAATCTTCGTCCCCGAGGCGCTGGAAGGCCGTGTTTGCAATATCGTGTTTTATTTTAAAAAATAAGAAAAAGAGTCTTAAGTAAGTCGGGTAATGCCGTTTTATCAAAAATAGCCGAATGTTCCCGAAAGGGACTCCGGAGGGCTTACTTTGCATAAACAGCCACCCTTGGTCATTTTTGAGGTTTTTGACTGGTTAGCCTACATAGCCTTAAAATCTTCGTCCCCGAGGTGTTGAAAGGCCGTGTTTGTAAAATCAGGTCTTTTGTTTTTAATTTGAAACAAAAAAGAAAAATAAGGAAAGAGTCAAGGGGCAAGTGAATGTAGTTGTGATTTTTGGTCAAAATAAGCCGATCCAGCTTCAGCAGTGTATTAAACCGTTCTTGCCGAGATAGCCTTAGAGTATCTTTCAGTTGTCGAAAGACTATTTTCGTAAAAGAACGGACAAGTTTGTAAAATAATCCTTACCGACCTCAAAATTCATGTGAAATTGGGAAGGGGCCATGTTTGCAGAAACAGCCATTTGGTTGAAATTGGCAAACAAGGAAGGAATGTGCTAGTCTGTTTTTTAATTTGTATTTTTTTTATTAGAGTATGTGTGTTGTTTGATTTTCGAGTCTGTAGGTCGTCTTTTCGTCAAAGTTTGTTAAGTATGGTCAGCTTATAAACCTGTGTTATCAAGTTTGTTGTATTAGAAAAATGAAAAAAAAATGTTTTACTGTTGTTTGCCTTTTATCTGCGCGAACTACGCAAGGTCTGATTCATGCGGGGTCATGATACGTAGGCAATCTTCATAAGATTCGACCACAACAAGAAAAAAAAAGCAAAAGAATGAAAAATGGAAAAGAAAAAAAATGTGGATAATAATAAGGACTGACTAAGTCCACACAAAAAAAAAAGAAAAAAAAGAGTGCAAAGTTTTGATAATAATAAGGACTGACTGAGTCCACGCAAAAAAAAAGATGTTAATATTGGGGACCGACTGCGTCCATTCTACCATATTTTGTTTTGAATTGTTGAGAAAATTGAGGTGGTTGGTTTGTGGTGAGCCGAAAACACAAGATCCAGAAAACCTGATTGAGATCCAAGACAGTGACAACCAGAATATCGCGCAGAACCCTTTATCTACACGTCCTGATGCACACTTTGTGGGGATGATGCCTGGTGATAGGGAGCACGTGAATCCTCTTGGGGATGTATTGACTAAAGCTGAAAATATTGAAACGGCGGCCTTGGTAATATTGATGCGAGGCTCATTGGCTAATATCATGCTTGGTAATTGGGAAGACTCTCCATTTCTTGGTCAACCAGAGTTGAGTTCTTGGTGGTTTATTTTGTTGTCATTTCTGTTGTCCGGATTATTTTCTGGGTTGTAATCTGGATATTGTCTTGTAACCCAAACCTTGTTATTTTTGTCCAGTCCTTTTGGTCATAGTATCTCATTTAATGTTGTCTAGGTTTGTCCTAATGGTTGTAACCCCATTTTAGTTTGTTTGTTTTGTTGTTCGAGAATCACCAGTTTCTTTGCATCATTGCGTCCTTCACTTTGAGTCAGTCCTTGTCAAAATAAGCAAGAAAAGATTTCAAAATCTGCTACCAACTTTTCAGTTGCACAAAGTAAATTTGGCTGGCACACTCAGTTGTTATAGTCAATGTCCCTTGAGGATTCATGCAAAGGCTCCCCCAAAAAAAGACTCTTGTCAGCTTACTTGGCGCAAGAAAGATAACTGGTGATTCTCTTTGACAGATAAATTGCTCAAAAGCAGGAAGTCATGCAAGATATCAAAAAAGGTCACCTGAGCAAAGATCTCCAGTTGGGATAAGGTTGATTGAGCCACAAGTACAAAGGGTACTGGGTGTGAATAATTTAGGGTTGATGCAAAGCAAAAGTCTCTTGAAACCGACTCAAGCTGATTGAGTAGAAGCCAAGCTTCCTAAGATTCAAGGCCACAAACCGACCACCATTTTTAAAACTGACAAATCTTTCTTTGTTTGCAGTAGGAACAAAGCAGTGCTAGGAAAGTGGTTAAAAAAAGAGAAAAAAAACAATGTAAAAAAAAGAGAATAAAAAGAAAAGAAGAGAAGAGCCGACAAAGGGAAGTTTCTCAAATTTTGTCTTTATTTGTCTTGCTAGTGTGCATAAATTTTGCATTGCTCATCTCATTTTTTCTCCTAGGATAAAAGTCCTAGTCTGATAGATTTTCCTCCCAATATAAATCTTAGTCTGATGAATCTTTCTCCTAGGATAGAAATCTTAGTCTGATGAATGTTTCTCCTAAGATAACAAAAAAGGACCAAAATCTTAGTCTGATGAATCTTTCTCCTAAGATAGAAGACCTAGTCTGATGAACTTTCTCCTAGGACCAAAATCTTAGTCTAATGAATTTTTCTCCTAAGATAGAAAACCTAGTCTGATGAATTTTCTCTTAGGATCAAAATCCTAGTCCGATGAATTTTTCTCCTAAGATAACAAAAAAAAATACTTAGTCTGATGAATCTTTCTTCTAGGATAGAAAACCTAGTCTAATGAATTCTTCTCCTAAGATAAGAGCTCTAGTCTGATGAACTTTCTCCTAGGATAGAAATCTTAGTCCGATGAAGTTTTCTCCTAAGATAGAAGACCTAGTCTGATGAACTTTCTCCTAGGATCGAGATCTTAGTCGGATGAATCTTTCTCCTAAGACACCAAAAACAAAGCGACCTATTCTGATGAACTTTCTCCTAGGATCAAAATCTTAGTCTGATGAATCTTTCTCCTAAGACACCAAAAACAAAGCGACCTATTCTGATGAACTTTCTCCTAGGATCAAAATCTTAGTCTGATGAATCTTTCTCCTAAGATAGAAAACCTAGTCCGATGAATTTTATCCTAGGATAATAATTTTTTTTTAAAAAAAAAGAAAAAAAGAAAGAAAGAAGGGAAGTCTGAATTTGAAAAAAAAGAGGGGTCATTTTTTAGTTTTCTTAAGATCATCAATGTTTAGTTTTAGTGAAACCAGGGGCCCCGCCTGGAGAATATGGTCAGTCTTTACTTCAGGCAAGCTTAGTTTTCCGCAAGCTCAATCACTTTTAGGAGACGCATATCCTAGTCTAATATTTAGCTTACTCTCATCATTGCATCAATAGTATAAGTGGCTTACAATATTGCTAACAACTCACCAATCTTCCTAGTGCAAATTGGGGCAGAAAAATTTCTTTTCTTTTGTCTGTTTTGTTGTAATCAGGCGCCCACTTGGAAGACAACTCAAGTTTCAAAGGAAAGCAGTTTCGAAGGAAGACAACTCAAGTTCCAAGGGAAAACAGTTTCAAAGGAAGACTAGTCAAGTTTCAAGGGAAGCAAGTTTCGAGGGAAGACAACTCAAGTTTCAAAGGAGAGCAGTTTCGAAGGAAGACATTTCAAGTTTCAAGGGAAAATGGTTTCAAGATGCAAGGGAAAACAGTGTCAAGTAACAAGAGAAGACGGTTCAGGTTCAGCAATCAGGCACGCACCTGGAAAAAAGGGAATTCAATTCAGAATGCAATTCAGGTCAGCAACAAAAGAAGCTCACATCAAGAATGCGAGTCAGCAGTCCAAGATGATCAACAAAAGTTAATCACCTTCCAGAATAAAAAGAAAACAAAAACAAAAACAAAAAGAAAGGCAAAAAGTGAATCCAAATGTAAAAGTTAATGAAAGATGTGAGCTGCCTAAGATATGGTTGAAATCACAAGCTTCGCATGTCCCGTCTTGGTTTGAAAAACTGAAGAAGATTGAACCAACACCTGTAGCTAACAAGCATCAAGATCCAGATCAGGGTCCGCATGAAGAACCAACCAAGACTCAAGATCAAGCTTCAGAAGATTCATAGATAGGAATCTTGTAACTCGTAGCTGATAGGCTTAGTTAGTCTTTTTCATTTTTTATTTCGATGTAATAACGGGACCGCAGACCGAAACCTCGGCGGAACGGCACCTCGATCGGCTCTCCACCTCGGTACTCCATCACCTCATTCACCTCTGAACTACACGTGGCCTGATTCCTTTATAGCTAAGGATATGTAGGCAGCTCAAATACGATGGTTCGATCACATTCTCCTTCCTCTTAGTTTTGGTCTCACCAAATAAGGGTCGGGTCAAAAACCTGTCTAGTCATTCTTTTTCTGAAAACTCTTCGCGTTTCCAGTTAAAGAGGGGCAGTTGTAGACATGTAATTTTTTACCCTCCCCAAGATTTTTATATTTTTAGCATGTAAATATTTAATGTAGGCCTAATATAGCTATTTTAATTAATTTTGATGCTTTTACTTTATTTTATTGCAAGAAAACAAAAATTACAAAAAAAAAAATAAAATAGTTTCATTAATATTTTTATAGTCATTTTTAATCTTAAAAAATACAAAAATAGTATCTTATCTTTATTTTTGTATAATCTTAAAAACACAAAAAAATAGTTTTATTTTTTATCGTTTAGTTCAATTAATTAAAATTATTATATTTTTTTATTATAATTGTACATAATTTTAGAAGGAGGAATTAGTTTTAGGTTGGTTTATCCCATTTTTATAAATCTTGAGGTCCATTATTGTAGTCTTTGGCCCAATTTCCTAGCCCATAATCCCTAGACTCATACTCTAACCTAATCCTTACTCCTATATAATAGTATCTAAAACCTAAATGTACACGCACCCTAAATAATATTGAATCCGCCTCTTACACAAAAATACACAATCGGCCGCACCCCTCACATGGGCACCTAGCTAAGAGAGCAGTTGCTCATCTAATATCCAACGCCTCCTCTCCTCCTTGCCATTTTCGATCAAAATTTCCCATAACTTCCAGTGATTCATTCAATTGTTTGCCAAATTGATGCCAATGCCTTCTGATCGTGCCAATAGCTCTTTCACTTGGTCAAAAAGTGTTCAATCCATTTTGAAGCAAGTCTTGCTATAATCCAAAAATCCAAGAGGGATAAGAGGTTTTGTCTGCAACCTTAAAGATATCCTACACTATGATGGCGTTTCTCTTCAGAACGGATCTCTTTTTCGAATTGGTTTTCAATGTCAAAAACAGAGGCACTTTTCTTTTTCTCAGTCAAGTTTAAGTCGGGGTTCGAGGTTGCCGGCGAAAAGGTTCAGTCCGGAGTCTTGATTGTTAACTCGTGTGTCAATTCTTGTGATGTTTGAGAATCGAAATTTGAGGTTCTTTCTTTAACTTCCATCTTATTAATGGTATTACTTGTCTCTGTTAGTGCCTATTTGTATGGTAAATTTGTAACCCATCCGTTCTACTTCATCTTTTGTAATGATCCGACCGGTCGTTTTGAGCTCTAGCACGCCGTTCAGCGGTCTAAGGCCATGAGCAGCTTCATTTCAGGTATTGTGACGTGTACGCATGGTCGAAATTGAAATTCAGGAAGATCGGAGTTAAATTTAAATGAAAATTCTTATTTTAGAAGCCTTAAGTTGGAGAAAATGGCTAAGATTGGAATTTTGAGTGAACGACCTCAGAATCAGGATCTGAAGGTTTTAGCAGGTTTGTATGATGATTTCGGACATGGGCGTATGCCCGGTTCAGGTTTTGGATAACCCGGGAGCGTTTTGGCGCATATTGTGGAAGTTATCATTTTGGAAGAAATTTCTTAAGTTTGGCTTGAAGTGAATTTCAGCGCTATCGATGTCTGTTTGGGATTCTGAGACTGGGAATAGCTCCATATGGTGATTCTGGAGTTGGGAGCGTGATCGGAAGTGAATTCGGAGGTCCGTAGGTCATTTTGAAGCCATTTGGCTAAGGATAGAAAATTGAAGGTTTTTGAAAAGTTTGACCGAAAGTGGACTTTTTGATATCGGGTTCGGAATCTGATTCCAGAAGTTGGAGTAGGACCGTAATGTCAAATATGACTTGTGTGCAAAATTTGAAGTCAATCAGACGTGATTTGATAGGTTCGGCATCGGAAATAGAAGATGGAAATCTCAAGGTTCATTAAGCTTGGATTGGAGGTCGATTCGTGGTTTTGACGTTATTTGATGTGATTTAAGGCCTCGAGCAAGTCCGCATTGTGTTTTGTGACTAGTTGGTATAATTGGTTGGGGTCACGGGGGCCTCGGGTGGATTCCGGGTGGTTAACGGATCGAAAATAGAATATTAGGAAGGCTGAAGTTGCTGGTTGCTGATATTTCCGCTTCTGCGGAAATGGGACCATAGAAGCGGCCCTGCAGAATCGAGGAAGAAGCCACAGAGGCGGTTGGATGTGAAGGCAGTCAGGATTACAGAAGCGGCCCTAGATCCGCAGAAGCGGAACCGCAGAAGCGGAACCGCAGAAGCGGAACCGCAGAAGCGGAACCGCAGAAGCGGTGGGCCATGCGCTGAAGCAAAATTGGGCTGGAGCCCCTTGTCCGCAGAAGCGGCGTTTTGTCCGCAAAAGCGGGACCGCGGAAGCGGAAATATTTCCGCAGAAACGGAAATAGCTGGAGGCAGAGGGGTTTTAAAAGTCGGATTTTTGGCCATTTCCTCTCATATTTTCTTGGCTTGGGCGATTCTTGGAGTTGTTTCAAGAGAGGATTTTCTCCATCAAAGTTAAGGTAAGTTATCCCCACCTAGTTTGAGTTAAGAACATCAATTATGTATGGATTTAAGCATGAAATTTTGTAGAAATATTTGGGGTTTTGGTAGAAAGACCTAGAAGTTTAATTCTTGGAATTTAGTCACAATTTTGGGTATGGAATTTAGAGGAAATTATATATTTGAGATCCTAATGTCATGGACAAAGTCTATCTTCAAAAATGTCGGATTCCGGGCACGTGGGCCCGAGGGCATTTTTGTCAACTTTTCGTTCGGGGTTAGGAATTGTTACAAATTGGGTTGTAAAGTTTAATTGAGCATATATTAATGGATTTGTATGACCATTGGCTAGTTTTGGAGCATTGTGCATTGGTTCAAGCCTTCAGAAGAATGTAGAGTGCTGGTTATGAGTCGTCGGAGCAACGTGAGTCTCCTTTCTAATCTTGTGAGGGGGAATTTACCCCATAGGTGAGTGAAATTGGTTATGTGCTCCTATTTGTGGGGGCTACGTATGCACGAGGTGATTAGAGTGCGTGTGTAGCTACTATTATGCTATTATCCGGGTAGTCTAGGACCCTAAAGCATGTTATACCCGGATTAATTGTGAACCCATTGATGGCTTGAATTGCTTGAATCACATTAAATTTATAAATGGATTTCTAAAAAGACTTGAGCTTCGTTTTCCCAAATTATCAAAGAGAATTGGCCTTTCGTGGATAATTTCTCCATGTTGACTTCTTGACTGACTATCTGTCTGTGTGTGTTTATTTTGGAAAGGGCCGGACGCCTAGGCAGATTAATAGAAGCATCTATAGGCGCGCCGTTGACCCTCGGCAGGTGCACAGTTTATTTCTGTTGGATTGGATTGTCACCTCGGCATGATTGCGCATGATGTATACATCCATATATATATATATATATATATATATATTGTTTGTTGCCTGACACTTTTAAATATTGATATTTCCTTTCATGGCTTGATGTAAATTGATAAGATAATTAAAAGAAGTCCTTGAAAATCCTTGATTAGTTGAGAAGGTGTTACCTGTTTCCTTGCTTTACGAGATATAAATGTTAGATAAATCCATGTTATCCTTGCATCGTCACCATGTTATAATTCGACCTCTAGTAAGTGTCGAAGTTGTCCATCTCGTCTCTACTTCTTCGAGATTAGGCGGGATACTCATTGAGTACACGTTGATTACGTACTTATACTACACTTCTGTGCATTTTTGTTGCACAGGTATATGCATCTCTAGCAGCCTACAGGGCGTAGCAGTGCAGACGATTCTGGGTCTAGGTGAGCTGCATTATTCGAGGAGACCCGCAGCTAGTGTAGTTCCTTTCAGCATTTTGTATTTATTCGTTGTCCACTGTATCTCGGACAAATGTTGTATTTTATTTCCCTTATCAGTAGTTGCTCATGCACTTGTGACACCGGGTTTTGGGATGGTTTTCAAAAGATGTGTACTAATAATTATTTCTTAATTTGAATTGAAGTAGAGATTATTTTAATTATGAAAAATGGAAGGAAACAATCCTAGATTTTCAAAGGTATTAAAAAGAGAATTTAATTGATTATTTAGTTGGCTTGCCTGACAGTGGTGTCCGGCGCCACCACGACCCTTAGTGGATTTTAGGTAGTGACAACATAGTATCAGAGCACTAGGTTCTTGTCCGTCTCACGAGTCATGAGCAAGTCTAATAGAGTCTCGCGGATCGGTACGGAGATGTTTGTACTTATCCTCGGGAGGCTACAGGATGTTAGGAGTACTTCCCTTATTTATTTCCTTATCGTGCGGTTCAATTCCTTTGAGTCTTATGCCTTTGACTTCTTCCTACTCAATCTTACGCGAGCGCTTGTTATAAATCAAAAAATTGAAGGATTGTAATGGCACTACAAATGTGGTGCGGGATGATTCTCCCGGTATAGTTGATTGGACTATTATAGTCGCCTTATGGAAGGATATTCTAACGTTCAGCTCGGTATCAGAACTTCTAAGAGCGTTGAGGCTAGGCACAGGTTGCGCGATGCTTATGAGCGATTATTTCATAGTATTGGTGTGATGGTAGGATGTTTGCCCACGCGTCGGGGCAGTGAATGACTTGAAGTGAAGTTTACTCAGTGCATAATCAAGAGATTTAGTATTTTATTCCCGGGAGGGGAAAGACAATCGAACTAAGGATGGTGAGATGTGGACTGGTGGAAGTAATGAAACGTGGTAATTGCAAGCGTGGTGGAGTTCTCCTCTATATTGGGGTGCTGTAGTCCTAATTGGACGTATTAAGTCTATCAGTGTTATGATCCTCTACAACTCGCCCTTGGGGCAAGATATTGTGAAATAGTATCAGAGATACAATCATTAGGCATTGCAGGATGTGGTGGTTTAGGATTGAATCAGTATTTCAAATGTTGACAGTTCGAGAAAGATGACCTTCGGAAAAGTTTAAAGTTAGTAACAAATTGTGGATTCAAGTTCCAGTAAGATACATTTTATTAAGGCAACAACTGAGCAGCAAAAGATGAGAAAACATGTAGGGAGTGTCAGGCGGAGTTTTGAACTTCTAAAGGGCCAAGTACAAGAAGTGTAGGTCGAGCAGTTGATTAAATGAGCGAGTTTACCCAAAGTGGGAGAGTGGCGGAGCTGTTTAGGGCTTTGTAATAAGATGACTATGCGCCTTAAGGAGAGTTTGGAACGATTTGAGAATATTGGTGCTTGGTTATTGGGGTGTACGGGCCTAATATGAAGTAGGAATTCTTGTGCGGCCGGAGATTTAGTATAACGGAAAGGAGCCGCTTAAATGAAGAAGGATGCATCATAAATTTGAATTGGAAGGATGTTGTCGCACATTTAAATGATGTCCACGAGGGGTAAATGGACATGTGCAACTGGAGAGTGAGCTCAGACTTAGGGAGGGTAATTGATGTCGTAGTAATTGTACCCTGTATAGCAGAGTGGGAGGATGCCGGGGAGAGCCTTCTATAAGCGGGTTACCCAAGTGAGCAGGTTAGCAGTCGCGTGGCTGGAGAGGCTTTTACGAAGAATTTTATCGGTTATGTAGCAAAGAGATCGATCGTGCAAATGTAGTGGGCGAATCAGAGTATAAAAGAATAGGGTTTTGCAGAAAGGATCCGAGAATTTATGCGGTTGATCGCACAAGGTTATGTCGATGAAAGCTAGGGAATCTTGGTGAATTCCAGAGTTGTGAAATAATGGCTTCAAGATAAGTGGGAGAGTCCCACCGCTTATGATTAGGTTGCATGGTTAACTACTTGCGAGATTTATAGCTATTAGCATATCGATGGTCTATTTCAGCCACGGGAAAAGACCATAAGTGGTGATCTGAGCGAAGGAATTATTAAAGGTGGGCTATCATTAGCTTTATTGGTCCTGTTGAGACATGGGAAAAGATGCAAGATTTTATTTTGTATAGAGGCGAGTTCCAAAGGAAGTGATTCGGCGGGTTCTTCGCCAAGGGGGTATTCATGTGGTGGAAGACTCATGGAGTTGATTATATTCGGGGCCAAGTCAGAGCGGGTGGCTCTCAGCAACGGTCCTAATGGGATTAAAAAGGGGTAAAGTGTGGTGCCTAATAATTTCGAGCCTATGAGTATATTTAAGAATCAATCTTGTTAACAGCTTATGAGGAAGTGCCCAGAATGTTCTATGATATGTTAACTTGCGGTATAGCATTTGAGAGATATGAATCAGTTCATGGGATTTGAGACAGCATGGTCTCATGATTCAAGGTTACTCGAGATGAGTGCAGGTGGAGTATGTTATATGCTGGATGGAATTAGTAATATTTCTAAGGTAATTGGGGTGGATCGAAAGAAGATAGATTGGTTAGCCATAATTTAGTTGGCATATTGGCAGTAGAGATCAGCTCTTTCAGCGTGATTAAGTTGGGCAAGTGATCTGTGTCGGTGCGTACGAGGCTTGTCAGCCGCCGTAATTGATATTATTCAGAAGCATTCTTCTGTAATGGTATGTGGAAGCAGATTCCGGAAGGGCTATGGTGGCTTAGACTACTACTTAGAAGTTGCATGTTCTACGGTTATGAGTATTCGCCTGTGTGTTGTTGTGATTCTCCTAAAGAGAGTTCAGTGAAAAGCTTTGATGAGATGAAGTATTAATCTATTAACAATTTTGGAATTATGATGAAGAATCATGTCCCACTGTTTATGGGCATGTTGGGAGCAGTGAGTAATATGAAATTTGAAACGAGAATCAAAGTTGCAGTTCGATGTGGACAAAGATGTCGCAAGCTCGGATGAGTAGGAAAGGATTTTCGGTGTTTAAAGTAAGTTGGGATTGTCTTCAACGTCACCTGACATTGATGTTTTGTAAAGAGGGCTTGTATCATGGTTAATGATTCTTGATCGCTTTTCAGCGTTAGTGCGGTCGGTGGGTTGGAGGTGAGACCCAGTTAATTGTCATGGTAGATTGTGGGAGTGTGTTCCATAGGAAGATCACATAAATGTGGCACATAGCCACTTGATTGATCAAAGATCTAGACCAAGTATGAAGAATTGTGATTCCTTCCTACTCCAGCTAATGGAAAAATGCCTTTGAATGGTCGTAATCGTCGACAACCCAACCGACGTCCACCATAGGCTCGGCGAGCTGTCCTCCTAGATTTCCCGAAGGTAATGCCAGGGCCTTTTCAGTACTGACCCGACCCAGACCCCGTACCTGTCCCCGATGAAAGTCAGGATGAAACCTGCTTTCATTCAAAACCAACTCACTCTAAGGAAAGGAGAGCTTTGCGAAAGGGCAGTCACTCAATATAGATTGATCCAAAATCTGATTCAAATCCAATATAGTATCTACTATGTCAGGCTTCCCTTCCCGGTTGTCCTGTTCAATCCGTTGTTCTTCTGTCTGATATAGTTAAATTGAGAATGGATGCCTTGAGGGCACTCGGATTTTGAGTTGTGAATTGTACTCCAATTATGATGGTTGTCCTTGTGTGTTATGAGAAGAGGGAAATTAGTATGGACCTTTGAAAGGTTATTGACTTAGTTTGATATGATCAGGATCGACTTGAAGTTGGTAGATGAATTTAAATGTGAATTTGGGCTCTATGTCAGGCCAGTTGTGTTCATTTCAGTAATGCGCTCCTTATGGTGTAGCTAGGATGTTATTTCGTTGACAGATAATTCATGTATTTAAGCATTGCATTGTGAGAGTCATGAGACGGCTTGACAAAATTGCTTATGTGTTGCGGATCCGTGTAGAAATGATGTATTATGAGCAGAATGGCTCTTGAGATTTAGATCTTGTATCACACCTCAGTTGTGCCCGAGTTTGTGGATTATAGCATTATATGTCTCCCCTGAGAATGGTATTATGCACTTAGTGTGTTTATGACCGATATCCGGTATTTTGTTGTAATGAGCGATTTAGCTCGACGTACATCTCCTTATGTGAGTTCTATGTGTGGATCGGGTGGCACGCCGCCATGGGTATGTTATTTAGATCTGGTTGCACGCCGCAACAGTGTGATGTTCGGTACAGTTTTCCTATTTTCCTTTATGTGTTATGTTTCCCATTTTCCGAGGAAAGCTCGTTCTAGCTGTGAGCCCACGTCGCATGTATAATTCGCGAGCGGGGTGTCCGTTTAGCATGTAGCCCGCGTCGCATGTATGATTCGTGAGCGGGGTAATTTGATATCCTTTTCAAAGTTCATTTTCCTTTTGTATCATATCCTAAGCGGTAGCCTATTGGCACATAGTGGAATCATATGGGACTCTTGGTTGTGTCCAAGGTGGCTTATTACCTGAGCAGTTTGTACTGGGTGAGACGAGATTATTGGATTTAGGACCAGTGCAATTTGATTATATGAAGTGTATTAAGGAGCTAAGACCATTAGATGGTTCTGGAAGAGGCAATGGCTCTTGTCATGGGTATAGACCCAATGATTTGTTGATTCAGCAGTTGGTTATGAATTTTGGCATATCTCATCCATCATGTCGGTGTTGTGGCATGGAAACAGGCCTTTCATAGAATTCCGGATGTTGGAATCGGGCTCAAAGGTATTAAAAAGAGAATTTAATTGATTATTTAGTTGGCTTGCCTGACAGCGATGTCCGGCACCACCACGACCCTTAGTGGATTTTGGGTCGTGACATCTTTGTTATAGCTTTATGATATTCTTGATGATACATTGAGTTTTGAGGCTAGTTTGATTTGTCGATTTGTGAACTTTATTCCCAGATCTCACCTTATTTGTTCTTGAAATAGAAATCATGATAACTTTATTTTTCTTTCATGATTGTCACTGCTTTTGACACAATTTTTTCTTTCCATTATGTTTTCTCATTTGTTAGATTCAATTTAATTTTGAAAGTGTGTGCTTTAGAGAAATAGTTTGTTTCCAGGTTTCACGTTGGTTTTACTGTTCCATTTGTTTAGCCATACAAATTGATATCTAATTTTGGCTTGATATGATAAAAGAATTTAGTTGGAAAATAAGTCATGGGATCTTATTAGTCAAATTTGAGAAGAACTGGGCCGTCAGAAGTTTTGGTCTTTGGAGATTAATTGGTAACAAGCTCTTTCATGTGTTAGGGCACTAGAATAAACTTGCAAAAGTTAACCCATTTTCCACAATTGACTTCCATAACTTAAGTCCCTCGAATAATTAATAGTAACTCAACCTTAAAATTTGAGGCGTGCCATTTAGTAAATTCCATGGCCCTTGCAAAGTGCAAACGCGTAGTTGCTTTAGGTGCGTATTTTAATAATCTACTTTCCTAAACTCGGGTGCACATTTATGTGACCCAAATCCAAATCTCAACGATGTTAAAATATGTCAAAAACTATGGGTGCATTTATGTGACGTGGTTCGAGACGTATTTTAATAACGTTGCAATTTTCTCTAAAAATGAATTAAAGCGGTTAAAATGTTAAAATTTTCACATAGGTTCATAATTGTTTAAAATCAGATAATTAAGCCGAATATAATAGTTGAGCGACCGTGCTAGAACCATAGAACTCGGGAATGCCTAACACCTTCTCCCGGGTTAACACAATTTCTTACCCGGATTTCTGGTTCGCGAACTGTTAAACAGAGTCAATCCTTTCCTCGATTCGGGATTCAAATCGGTGACTTGGGACACCATAAATCTCCGAAGTGGCGACTCTGAATCTTTAAATAAATAAATCCCGTTTCGATTGTCCTTTAATTGGAAAAACTCCCTTTATTATACCCTTTCGGGGGTGTAGTAGGTAAAAGGAGGTGTGACAGGTATCACTGCCTCGGTGCCATATACCAACAAATAAGGAGTCACCCCCCAGCAATGCAAAATGCAGCTTTTCATGCCACTGTCTAGAACCCTCCACCATTTTCCGCAGTATCTTCTTTATATTCTTGTTGGCCGCCTTAAATGCTCTATTTTCCTTGGGGCGGTAGGGGTGGAATTGCGATGTGTAATCTTGAATTGCTGACATACCTCTTTCATCAGATGACTATTAAGATTAGCCCCATTGTCTGTTATGATCACCTTTGGTATCCCAAATGACAAATTATATTTGAGTGCACAAAATCAACCACCGCTTTCTTAGTCACAGACTTGAACGTTTTAGCCTCAACCCACTTGGTGAAATAATCAATGGCCACCAGAATGAACCTGTGCCCATTTGATGCTGCTGGCTCAATTGGCCCAATGACATCCATGCCCCACGCAACAAAAGGCCATGGTGCAGACATTGTGTGCAATTTCGATGGTGGAGAGTGAATCAAATCTCCATACACTTGACATTGATGACACTTGCGCACAAAACTGATACAATCTCGCTCCATAGTAAGCCAATAATAACCTGCTCGAAGAATCTTCTTTGCTAACACGTACCCGCTCATATGCGGTCCACAGACTTTAGAATGTACCTCGGTCATGATAGTTGTGGCCTGTTTAGCATCTATGCATCTCAAAAACCCAAGATCTGGAGTTCTTTTGTACAACACCCCTCTACTTAAGAAAAATCTACTTGCCAACCGTTGAATTGTTCTCTTTTTATCACCTGTGGACTGTACTGGATATACTGCCATTTTGATGTATTCTCTGATATCGTGGAACCACAACTCACCATCAAGTTCCTCTTCCACCACATTACAGTAAACATGCTGATCGCGTACCTGAATCTGCAAAGGGTCCACATAAGCCTTATCTGGATGATGCAACATTGATGCCAAAGTATCCAAAGCATCGGCAACTTCATTATGAATCCTTGTAATGTTCCTTAACTCTATTGATTGAAACCGTTGACAAAGATCATGCAAACATTTTCGGTATGGTATAAGCTTCAAATCCCAGTCACCCATGACCAAGACTTCCTGGATACCCATATCTACAGCTAACCTCAATCCCAAGATACATGCCTCATACTCATCCATGTTATTAGTACAATAGAAACAAAGCTGAGCCGTGACAGGGTAGTGTTGCCCTTCCAGAAATAAGTACCGCTCCTATCCCAATGCCTTTCATATTAGTAGCCCCATCAAAGAACAGTTTCCATCCTGGCGTCTCAACTTGTTCCAACTCATCAACATGCATTACCTCTTCATCAGGGAAGTATGTCTTCAAAGGTTCATATTCCTTATCCACTGGATTCTCGGCCAAATGGTCGGCCAATGCCTGAGCTTTCATCGCAGGCCGGATCACATAGACAATTGTCAAATTCCGTGATCAAGATTTGCCACTTTGCGAGCCTCCCTATGGGCATAGGCTTCTGAAAGATATACTTCAACGGATCCAATCGGGAGATGAGATAAATGGTATAAGATGACAGGTAATGTTTCAACTTCTGTGCTACCCAAGTTAGGGCGCAACACGTCCTCTCAAGCTTAGTATACTTAACCTCGTAAGCTTTGAAGTTCTTGTTGAGGTAGTATATGACCTGCTTTTTCCTGTCGGTGATGTCATGCTGACCTAACACACATCCAAACGAATTGTCCAAAATCGTCAAATACAGAATCACAGGCCTCCCTGGATCTGGCGGGACCAACACCGGTGGGTTTGACAAATACCCCTTTATCTTATAAAATGCTTCTTGACATTTATCTATCCACTTGACCGCGACATCCTTCTTCAACATCTTGAAGATTGGCTCACAGGTTGTCATAAGCTGAGCGATAAACCTGCTGATGTAATTCACTCTCCCTAATAGAATCATCACCTCAGTCTTGTTTTTCAGAGGTGGCAATTCTTGGATGGCTTTGATTTTTGATGGGTCCAAATCAATACTTTGACGACTGACTATAAATCCCAACAATTTTCTAGATGGAACACCGAAAGCACATTTTACAGGATTGAACTTGAGATTGTACCTGCGAAGCCTTTGGAAGAACTTTCTCAGATCCCTGACGTGGTCAGACTGCTTCTTGATCTTTACAATTAAATCATCCACATACACCTAGATCTCCCTGTGTATCATGTCGGGGAATATGGCTGTCATTGCCCTCATGTAGGTTGCCCCAGCATTTTTCAAACCAAATGGCATGACCTGATAGCAGTACGTTCCATATGGCGTGATGAAGGATGTCTTTTTTGTATCTTCCTCATCCATTAAGATCTGGTGATAGCCTGCATAACAATCCACAAAAGAACCAATCTCATGTTTGGTACAATTATCAATCAATATGTGTATGTGTGGTAAGGGGAGGTTATCCTTCGGACTCGCCTTGTTGAGATCACGGTAATCAATGCACACCCTGGTCTTACCATCCTTCTTTGGTACAGGCACAACATTGGCTAACCAAGTGGGATACCGCATGATGCGAATGACTTTTGCATCAAACTCCTCGGTGACCTCTTCTTTGATATTTACACTCATATTAGTCCTAAATTTCCCCAGCTTCTGCTTGACAGGGGGAAGTGCCGGGTCAGTGGGCAATTTATGAACCACCAGGTTAGTGCTTAGACTCGACATGTCGTCATAAGACCATGCAAAAACATCTTTGTACTCAAAAAATCATTTAATTATCTCTTCTCTGAGCTGTGGTTCAAGATGGACACTTATTTTAGTTTCCCAGACATTATCTTGATGCCCTAAGTTGATTGTTTCTATATCATTCATGTTAGGTTTGGGTTTTTCTTCAAAATGACTTAATTCTTTACTGATCTCTTCAGAAGCCTCATCATCATCACGCTCAATTTCTTGTATTATTATTTCAGAATTAGATTGGCATTTAAGACTGGGTCGAAGATTCCTCATGCATCTCATATCACTGAAACTAGCATAAAAAGGACTGTACAAGAAAAAAAAGAAAAAAAAGCAAAAATAAAAACTATCAGGAATGAAAAAGAAAGGAAACTCCATTTCATTGAAATTTTAAGATAACAAGGTTTAACTCATCCAAACGGACAGAACATAGAATCTGAATTACAACCCTGGAAATAATCTAGATTAATACTGAAAGAAAAATCAAAGCCGACTACCAAGACTCCCTCTGAGTAGGAAGAGGAGTAGCTTCCCAATTGTTGATCTTTGCACATGGCCCCACAAATTTCACATCTGCCTTGCTCGATCGCTCTCCACCTTCCACCATATTCACCTCGTCGAACAACTTTTCAAACCTTTCAACCAACTCCTTATCAGGACCAACCACAGAACCGGGCATTGTTGTTACTGGGCACTTCTTAGTACCACGCCTGACAAAGGATCGGGAGAGACGTGGGACAAGCTTTAGAAGAACCCATGCTTTCTATTTCAACTTTCTGGCTCGCCTTATGTCTGCAGTTGTAGGCTTGAACCCCAAACCAAAAGTATCCAAATTTTTGGGAAATGACACTGGCTGTACAATGCCTTGCGGAGAAACACCTAAACCCTTGCCAGGTACCAAGCCATTCTTCAACATCTCCGAAGCCACCATGACTAATGCGGCCGTTACTTTAGGAATCGAAATGCTTTTCCGCTCTGGGATCTTCTCAACTAATAGTGTGTCAAAGACCTGATACACCCACAGACCTTTGTCGTCTTCAGCTTCAATGAAAGGTACAATGGCATCACTTAGGGAACACAGATTATCCTCGCCGTGCACCATAATTTCCTGTCTGTCCCATTCAAATTTAACTATCTGGTGCAGGGTAGACGACACTGCCTTGGCGGCATGAATCCAGGGTCGACTCAGCAATAGATTGTAAGAAACCGCCACATCCAGTACTTGAAATTCCATAGTAAATTCAACTGGCCCTATTGTCAGTTCCAGCACTATTTACCCAACTGAATCCTTCCCTCCACCATCGAAGCCCCGAACGCAAATACTATTCTTGTGAATTCTTTAATTGTCCACTTTCAATTTGTCCAAGGTGGAGAGGGGGCAAATGTTTACGCTGGACCTATTATCAATTAGTACCCGGGTTACCACGAAATCTTCGCACTTCACCGTAAGATAAAGGGTTCTATTATGCTCAGTACCCTCTATGGTCAATTCATCATCGAAGAAAGTAACTATGTTCACCTCAAATATTTTGTTTGCTATCTTCTCCAAGTGGTTTACAGATATCTTGTCAGGAACGCGGGCCTCGTTCAAGATTTTCATCAACGCCCGGCGGTGCTCGTATGAATGGATTAACAATGAGAGCAATGAGATATGAGCAGGGGTCTTCCTCAACTGCTCTACAATACAATAGTCTTGCACCTTCATCTTCTTTAAAAACTCTTTCGCTTCTTCTTCGGTCACATCTTTCTTCACTGACACCGGGTTATCTTTGGAGGTTTTGGCCTTTCTTAACTCCTCGGGGACAAAGCATCTCCCCGAGCGAGTCAGACCCTGGGTCTCACAAACTTCTTCTTTAACCTCTTTCCCTTTGTAAATCATTGTCATTTGGTTATAATTCCAAGGGTCGGCCTTGCTGTTGACTATTGGTAGCTGAGTCACTGGTTTGATAATAACAGGCTCTGTGCGAGCACCTTCCACGACTACAATAGGCTTGTTAGCGGCCTCTGGCACCACCACTTTTGCTTTTTCTTTTTTCACTGCAACCCTGCTTGAAGACTCCTTCTGAACTATGACAACTGGTTTACTATCTGTCTCTTTCAACTTCATTAACAATTTCCCACTAGTTGACTTTTAACTCGGCCGGACTTCGCTGGACCTGATCATCATTACAGTCTACGAGGGCTTCTTAGGATCTCCTCCTTTATGTACTATCTCAATCATATTGGTCTCATGATGGGACAACAACAGATTCTGGTTGATGTTGAGCATTTTCGGGGCTTGAACCACAATCTGACGGGTATCAATAAGCTCTTGAATAGCTATTTTCAAATGCTAGCATTTCTCTATGTTATGTCCTGGAGCTCCTAAACAATATTCGCAACTCACTGAGTGATCAAGATTTCTCGGGGGAGGATTATACAGTTTTGGCTCAATCGGATTCAACATACCCAACTGTCTCAACCTTTGGAATAGACTAATGTAAGATTCTCCCAATGGAGAGAAAGTCTTATTCCTCTACAACCTCTCATTCTTGAGGGCATGATTGGGTCGGAAGCTTGTTCCAAGGGGATTTCGGTAGGCTCTTAGGGGTGGATAGGAATTTTGTTGAGTTGGGTAGGGATTATGTGGAGCTAGCGCACGCCATTGCGCATGGGGGAGGGGGGGAGGGGGAGTTTGAGGGTATGTTTATGCATGATGGACAAAGAAGTGGAGATCTGGCGGTAGGTAGTAGTGTTGTGGTGGGCTATATGGAGTGTGGGGGTAAGTCAGGTGGTGGGATTGAGGATGGTTATAGTACGGTGATAAGCCCCTAGACCGAGCTCTTGACTCAATTGTTGCGACATCCTCTTTCTTCTTCTTTCCGAGTACACCCACAATGCCGCGTTGAATGGCCTAGGTTGTCTCCTTGATTGCTAAATAGCTTATGATTTTGTTGGATTTGAGTCCTTCCTCTACCATGCTTCCTATTTTTACCACTTCGTTAAAAGATTTCCCTACTGCTGACACCAAGTGACCAAAATAAGTGGGCTCCAAGGCCTGCAAGAAATAGTCAACCATTTCACTCTCTTTCATCGGAGGTTCAACCCTCGCTTCTTGCTCTCTCCAATGGAAGCCATATTCTCTGAAACTCTCCCCGGGCTTTTTCTCAATTTTCATCAATGACAGACGGTCTAGGAAAATTTCAAGATTATACTGAAAATGGTAGGCAAATGCTTGGGCTAGATCATCCCAAGTGTACCACCAACCATGATCTTGTCGGGTGTACCATTACAAAGCTGAGCCACTGAAACTTTGACTAAAATATGCCATCAGTATTTCATCTCTTCCGCTTGCTCCTCTCATCTTGCTACAAAAACCTCTCAAATGTGCCACTGGATCACCATGCCCGTCATATAAATCAAACTTGGGCAACTTGAACCCCACTGGTAATGGACATCTGGGAACATACATAGGTCTTTATATGCCACACTTACTTGACCACCTAGACCTTGCATATTCCTGAAGGATTGCTCCAAGCTCTTGACTTTTCTAATCATCTCCTCCTACTCAGAATTCTTAGTAGGCTTCTTAGTTTCTGCCAAGATATCAAAATGAGGAGTATAAGAACATGGTTCTGGTGCTTTGAAGGTCGATTCTAGGGGATAATAATGATTGTCATGATTCTGGAACAGAGGCTCGCTGGAGGATCGGTGCAATGCCGCAGGTGGAGATTCTACAAACACAGTAGGGATTGGTGGAGGAGGGTATGAGACTTGTTTAGAGGGTGGAGCTGGTGGTGTTTGGCAGGTGGTGACATAACATTGTTGGTAGGTGCGAAAGGATGGAGATGAATTCATAGTAGGAGGCTCCTGAGGTTGGGCCAATGGTGGGATATAAGCAGGGTTGGCAAGATAAACCGGTGGCGGATGCCCCTTTGACCAGGCTTGGTACATTTCAGCCATTTGTTGCCTTAACTTATGCATATCTTCTTTCATCGCATTAACATCCAACTCATCCACCTCTCTTGACGGATCGACAATACTCGCCTCTAGTTCTTGGTTAGCCATGTTCAGCTTGTCCTTGGACCGGGTGTTGTAGGAGTGAGGTGCCAGAATGCCAATCAACTAACCACCTGCCTGGACTCAATACATCAACAACAATTTTGTTAGTGGTTAGGGATTTAACAGATTGGTAACCACACATTTTGGGTCATGAATGCACCTAAGCAGTTAACTATTTCTATTATGCCTTTGATCGGTTGCATGCGTCATCCCGGCTTTCCTTATTTCTATTTGCAATTTTCTTTTGTTTCTCTTTTATCTTCCTTCTTTTCTTTTCTCATTCTTGCCTTTCCTTTATCTTTGTTTTTATCCTCTCATTCCTCCCTCTTGTTTTGCCATTGTTTCTTTCTCTTAGTTTCTTGGTTTTTCCTTTCTTGTTTTTCCTCTCTTTTTTTCTTTTTTCTTACTTGGTTACGGTCGAATCCTATGGAGATTGCCTATGTATCATGACCTCTCATGAATCAGACCAAGCGCAGTTCTTGAAAATATAAACGAAAAATAAATAACAAAAATATTTTGGGATTTTCAATTTTGCATAAAAAGCAAATACTTTGATTATAATGACTCGAATAACTCAAGACTCAAAATCAAGTAACAGACTCTGAAAAAATGAAAATACTAACTCAAAGAACTAACAGACTCGAACTTAACTGACAGACTTCAAAAGCAGAAAAGTACAGACTCAACAATCAGGAATACATTAATGCCTCGAAAACTCCTGGGGCCCGCGGGGCATCATTTGGCCTCGTTGCGGGCCTATATGCAAGATCCCCTTGGAGCCTCTCTAAATCACTCATGATTTGTCGGACAAATGTCATCACCGCCGCTAAGAAAGTGGTATGAGTCATATCCTCACATGCTTGGCACTTCATAACAATATAATTGGCAATGGCCCTGATCCTCTCTCTGATCCTACCCTTCTCCTGAAGCAGACGCCCGACCTGCCGTGAGCTTCTAATACCTGAGTGTCGTGGAGATGTTGATTTTGCAACTGTTGCACTTCTTCCTCAATCTGAGCCATAAGATCATAACATTGTTCCCTTTCAGCTTTAAAATCCTTGGCTTGTTTGACCATTTTGTTCTCGACAGTGTTGACCCTTTTCTTTAACCCTGCAACCTCATTGTCGTATTGCTCCTTTGACTGTCTAACCAGGCGTGCTCTTTCTTCCGCATTCTTAGCAAATTGTGTTTGAGCCCTAGCCAATTCATTCTCCGCTTTGTTCAAATAAAAACTGTAATCATCCACTTTATGCCTAAGGTTCTTTATAAGCTTTTTATCCCTTGCACTCCTGGCGGGATTTTCGGCTGCTATTTTCATCTCTCGAATTTGAGCTCGAAGGGCTTCATTTTCTTTGGCTAGCTTCCTCTTTTCACCCTCATCAGCTGCGGCTTGCAAACTATTTTCAAACCGAAGGTCTTGGACCTGCTTTTCTAGCTCTCCTATTTTGGCCCTGTATTCATTCTCCTTGGCTAACCAAGCCTACTGTTCTTGTGATGACTCGATAAAATCCTGAAGGTGGGGTCTTTTGGCCGGCCTCCCAAACACAATTTCCCTTCTATACCAAGCATAGTACCCTGGTAAAACTTCTCCTTTAGATCGATCCCATACACAGGTGTTTGCCACCAAGTATTGACACTCGCTCCAAATCTTGCGGGCTGACGCTTCAGGAAACTACCCATCAGGACCAATCTCGACCACTTGAGCACTGAGATCTTCATCTTTTGGCACTATTTGGCATCTCCCAAGCTGTCTCAAAACCCGATATGGGGCATATAGCTGTATGCTCCTAAGACCCATCAAGAGGAAGTGAGGCCAAGTAGCTGGCATATATACGATCTCGTCCACAGGCAACCATCTAAACGTCCACTCCATTTGGCTAGCAGTGATGGAACGGAGGTGTGATATCCATCCCGTGACACCTTATGGCAAGCTGATCCTATCAATCCTCATATAAAATTCCTCTATGCACGTTTTCTCTGTTGACCCATAACTCATGAATTGAGGATGGTGGCATAGGTGTTCAATCATCCACATTTTCAGCAACAAGTTGCACCCCTCAAAGAAGTCTCCTCCGGCTTTGCAACCTGTGAGAGCACGAAAGATTTCAGCTACTATCATGGGTGCAAGGGTGCTTTTGGACTGGGTAAGTAAAGTGCTGACAACCCCAACTATTTTTATGTTGATATTTCCATATTTCCTATGGAATACCAGAAGTCCCAAGAAGACCACCATAAAAGCAAAACACCTATGCTCTTCCCATTTGAGGCGGTTCCCTTTGCTACATATTTTGTTTTCCAGATTGTTGAACCCTCCTATGTGGCCATATCTCTAGTATATAAATTGTGGAGTACAAAAACCAGCTGCCAAATCTGGGTTGTGGAACACCCCCCCTCCCCCCCCGCTTATCTTCAGTGAGTCTAAGAATCTGTGTACAACTACGGTTCTCGGAGCAACCAAGTACCTGTGTCTTAAAGGAACCTTAGCACGCCCAATGTACCCAGCTATTTCTTCCAAAGTCGGGGTGACTTCTAAATTTGAAAAATGGAACACGTTGTGTGCTAGGTCCCAGAATGTAACCAATGCCCTTATGATGTTTCCCCTCGGCCAAATCTTCAACAAACCGGTAAGACCTCCCAAATATTGTTTGACCTTGTCTTGCCCTTCTTTACCCAAATCATCCCACCACATATGCAACTCCAAGGGGATTTTGTTCATGATTGACAAAGGTTCATTTTCAATTGTTCTCATCCTGAACATTTATTAAGGTGATTAAAAGAAAACTATGACTAATTTTGACTCAAAGGAAACAACACCAATTTTCAAAAGTTTATTTCGAACTTAAACCCAGCTTTACAAATTTTGCAAATACGGCCTTTCAGCACTTCAGGGAGGAAGATTTTAAGGCTGTGCTCGCTAACTGACCAAAAATTAAAAAAATGACCAAAAGTGGCAGTTCTTGCAAAAACAGCCTTCTGGCGCCCTTTTAGGGACATTCGACTATTTGCGACAAGAATGGCATCACCTTACTTATTTACCATGAAAAAATAAAATTTTGTTCTTTTTGGGGTAATTTTGCAAAAGGAAAGTTGGAGCCGATGGGGGTTGTCTACGTATCCCACGCACTATGAGAATCAAACTGGCGTAGTTCAGGCAAATAAAACAAAACCAACTATTTTTGAAAACAAAACCTTTTTCTTATTTTTTTTTATTTTTTCTCAAAATTTTGGCAGAGTTTCAGTACCATTTAGACATTGGGTTTTTTCCTTTCAAAACAGGTGATTACCTCTCTCAACCCTCGCAGTGCTATTTTCTTTTTCAAAAACTCTCCCCTTTTATTCGAAAAGCTGGTCAGCATGATCCAAAGCAGATAAATGCACAAACATGATGCAACAGGATGGTCTATTATTTTGGGTTCACCTGTCCTAGACGGACCCAACCCATGTGTTGAGTCCCCTAAGTCAAATACACATGATGCAAACAAGCGTACCTACTAGGGATCCGGTATGAGGCTGAGTTATTCTAGGTTCAAAACCTGGGTATGTGTTCTAGATTGTGTACCCGAGCGGACAACTCGAGTCGAGGAGGGGGCTACGTACCGGGAACCAAAAAGCCATCCGGCTTAGTAACTTGTCCGAGCGTCTTTCTTATTTCAGGGTATGACACTAACAGACTAGGGAGTATCGACCAGCGAGCACATCCCCGAAGATGAGAAGAGAAGGGTTTCGTAACAGTTTATATACAGTTCAGATAATATCAATGCGGTAAAAGCAACATTTGCACATTAGGCAAAAACATGTAATAAAGTCAGATAATAGATAAAGCCAAATATAAAAATTCATCTAAGCTTGAATTCTGAACCCTGAGCCAAAGATTCTGGATTCTTGTCCTCAGCAGAGTCGCCAGGCTGTCACACATCCTTTTTTCTACCCCCGTAAGGGTACAAGGGAGTTTTTCCAATTAAAGGACAATCGAAACGACATTCATTTATTAAGAGATTCAAAGTCGCCACTTTGGAGATTTATGGTGTCCTAAGTCACCGGTTTAGATCCCGAATCGAGGAAAGGGTTGACTCTGTATTACAGTCCGCGAACCAGAAATTCGGGTACAGAATTCTGTTAACCCGGAAGAAGGTGTTAGGCATTCCCGAGTTCCGTGGTTTTAGCACGGTCGCTCAACTGTTATATTCAGCTAAATTATTTGATTTTAAAACATTTTAAACCTAGGTGCAATTTTAACTTTTAACCGCTTTATTTAATTATTTTTAAGGAATATTGTAACGTTGTTAAAACCCATTTTGGAGCACGTCACATAAATGCACCAACGGTCTTCGAAATGTTTTAACATTGTTGAGATTTGGATTTGGGTCACATAAATATGCACCCGAGTTTAGGAAGGTAATATTATTAAAATAACGCGCCTGAAGCAACTACGTGTTAGCAACTTTGCGAGGGCCATGAAAATTTGCTAAATGGCATACCTCGAATTCTAAGGATTGTACGAAACGTAATTAAAATAAGGGCCAAGCGATTATCAATTTTTGTTTGGCATGGCATATCTCAATTATAAATTAAAAGGGGGAATTCATCGAAGTTTTGGACCTAAATACCCTACACATAAATGGAAGTAAACAATTCCAACTCAGGCCCAATCCTAGGCCCAAGTCTTTATGGCAGCTTGGTTATCAGCAGAAAATGGGGCTGCCGATCGAGTCCCTGAACTTGCATGTATTGAATTATTTAAAAGCAAATAAAGTGAATCCAATTCCCAAGTCTTTAAAAAATTAATTTGGAACCGCCTAGGCCCCTATTTGACCAATTTATCCATGTGGCCCAAATGATACGGAATACACATAACCTAATTCATAGCGCCTCAAACGAATGTAATGCTTAATATACCAATCAAACGACTTCAAGTTAATTTAAAACAAACATTGACTCCTGCTTGAATAATATAGGAATCATGTTGGGCCTTTTAAAAAAAACATTATGTGAATTAACAAGCCAAATTTCCCTTTTAAACAAATGCACAGGCTCATTCATGCTAAGTGTCCACACATTTGGACCAATTAAGATAACAACCACGAAACCTCAATCCCTCAACTAATTAATCAACTTTCTCGACTAAATACATCCCCACCTTTAAGAATCAACGTGACAAATTGAGAGTATAAAAGAAATAGAAGATTCTTATAACCATAACAGTCTTCTAGCTTCGACAAAAAGAAATCTAGCAAAATCAGCAAGACCTGAGTTTCCAATTAGTTCTAAAGCTTAAGAACCAAAACAGAAATAGAGGAAGATCACTCCAGTTGGACACACAATCATTTAAGATTCTCACATAGCAGGCTTGGCATGCCTTGAAAAATACTATTTTAAAGTTTAAAACAGTCCATTCATTTACATAGAGTTTGAACAATATCACAACCCCAACATCCTGAAATTATACACTAGATATAGGCAACTAAATCACACTAGTTATTAGCATGAACTAGCACTCAACCAAACCATAAGCTAAATTAAACGAAGTGAAGCATTTAATCACTTATGATAGTAAGAATTAATAGTAAATACATCAAAGATTTGAGATGTATATTCAAATTTCAACTTGAACTTCCAAAGTTTCATACATGCTAATCAATGCTCAATTCCATGATAAGTATGGGTAGTGTACCTGGAGATTATAAAAGGAAAAGAGGTGATCATAGTAAACAGCGATAACAGTAGCACTCAACACCCAAAAATGAACCAGCAAACTAGTTTGAAACCAGCAGATGAGATACAATAGTCCAGATACTAATTTCAGACTCAATGAATCAATGTACCCCAAACCAGACTTGAATTGAACCAAACTCAAACCATTTCCACTCCAAATGAAGCAGAAATTCTTAAAAGATCAAAATCTCAAAACTCAAGCAGAATTCTAATGGAACAGTAAATGTTTTATCCTTTTTAGCCGTTTGAGTTTTTTTTTTTGAGTTTTTATCACTGAAGTTATGCCTTGAAAGGCAAGTTTAGGATGCCTTTATAGGCAAAGGACTAGGGCAGACCTTAGGATTTTAATTTTGCACCTTGCCCCCCTCTTTAATTCTCATTTTTAGCTTAAAATCCCTCAATTATTGACTTGTTGGTCAAGCTAGCCTTCCAAATGTCTGAAATTTAATTAAAAACCCCCACCCAAGCTTCCTATTTATGTTACACTAAAGATGCCCTAAGGCTAAATCCCAAACTACCCTTTAAGGCCCTATTAATTACCGGTCATTTTCACCCAATTGCCTAGCCCAAGTCCGGCTTGCAAGCAAGACCATATGACCTTTCTTTCTGGGATTTCAATTTGACAAAAAAAAATCCAATTCAATAACTCATAAAACCCAACCCAAAACTCAAACCAACAGGAATTGTAAACCAAACCAAATCTCGAGCTAAAAGCCGAAACAAAAAAAAGAACAAGAACTTCCTAAAACTAAGCACATGAATTAAATAAGCGTAGTTAGCATTCTCCTACTTGAATCACCAGCAAAAATTGATTCAATCAAACAAACACTGACCAAGAACAGAAAAGACACATGGTTGAGTGAAGAATCAAAAGAACGGGGAAAAGAGAAGATGAGGGTACCTATTCAATAGCTGAGAATGGATAAAGCTTGAAGGCACTCCAACCCATCGATTTTGAGCCGAAATTGGTCTCACTCATACGTTCTTTTCAGTAACGGACAAGAGAAGCTAGTTTCGACTCTAAACCTCTTGCTAAAATCGGGAGAGATGTTAGGAAATTCATCCCCTAGAACTTCCACCCTTGGATTTCAGATTCGGCGACTTCTGGCTTCATTCGAGAGGACCTAACTTGGGATTTGGAGGGAGGGGAGGGTGATGGTTATTTGGTGTTGATTTTGGTGAGATTGGAGCTTTTGCTGCCTGTCAAAATGGCGGAACTCAAGGATGGCTAGGGTTAAGATAGATGGAGAAGATGAGAGACCGAAGTATTTGGTCTCTAAGCATTTTTGGACACTTTTAAAGAAATGGGGTAGAAGTGGGGGAACCGCTGTATGAGCTAGATCGAACGGATCAGATCTGTTTTAGGTTGAGAACTCAAAGTGACGTCGTTTGGGTCTTAATGGGAGACAAACCAGGTCTTTGAGTGATTGGGCCGGGCATTTGGACGGGTATGGGCTGGAACAGGCGGGTATAGGAGGGAAATGTTTGGGCTTGTCAACTTTAATTGTTTTTGGCCCAAATAAAAACCTGATCTTTTCTTTTTCCAAAATCTTTTCCTTTTTCCCCCTTTTTTATATTTTCAATTACATCTAAGTGATAATTATCACACTTAATTAAAAATAAATGGAAAGAAAAACCACTAAAAATCAAAGTTATTTTTTTTTTTGGCAATCCGATAGACATTCGCCTAGGGCTAACCTTTATTTATATAAAAAAGAAAACCACAAATTGTCTTTATGTCGTATGAAATGTAAAGCATAAAATTTGTAAAATACATGTACCCTATTATCAAAATTGAGTAAATCACTCAAAATTGATATCACAACTATTACTAAGCATTGTATGATAAAATAAACCATGAGAAACATGCCAATGCATCCCCTCCAGTTGTGTGCACTTGTAGTTTGTATATGTAGCTAAAATAAGCCAACCCTCCATAATATTAAAATTATGCGTGCGAACTAGCCCCCCTTGAGCACTCTCCAGCTCCTCAAAAATGAGAGAAGCGTGCAATGACATATGTATCTCGTGACCAAATGTTTCTGTTGATACTAGCATTCCCACAAAAAACAAATGTGATAGCCCATGAAAACCAGGTAACGTCCAGTATGATAGCCTTTGAAAAATAGCCCCTCTCGAAATTATCTCGTGACCAATAACAACATCATCCATGCGTGACATGCTCGAGAAAATCCCATGCGCATGTGCTGTCCCCTTGAGAATTCCAACACTCATGCCTATTAAGGGGACCAAGGAAGGTCGCAAAATCCATTTAAAAATGCTAGTATCATGCTTTGTTTAAAAGCATTTGTGCATTGAAGCATGTGATCAAATAAAAACTGATTTTGTCCAATTTTCAAGACACAATGGTTAACAATTCTTGGCATTTGCACCCACGCCTATTCTATGTAGAAATGAACCCACGCGTGAAGTCCATGCCATATTTGAAAATTCATTTCAGCAGCCCTTTTGGGTTTAGTAGATTCCATTGCAGTATCTCATGGTCGCTGCTCCAATTCCATTCCAGTGGCCAACCAGATAGAAGCATGCTTATAGCTAGAAACATGCGTGGGTTGAAGCATGCTGGCAAGTTGGAACTTGTTTTCCAGATTTTCTCAAAGTCATGCGAGCTCCACATGCTATTTGTGTTTCCAATGCAAACTTTTTTATATTCCCAGATCTTGTCTCTTACCATGCGTGCATTGAAATCACAAAAGCTTCCATCTTTTCTTGAACGCAGCTAGCCTTTTCCATCTTTTTCTCAAAAACTATCATTTGATTCCCCAAGAAGCATGCGAACATTTTAGTTCCTGAATTACTAGAAATTGTTGAAGCATTCTTTCCCAAAAGGGTCTTGTTAGCTTTGTTTGTCTTGAGCAACAACATGCACCTTGATAGTTGTGCAGAAAACACCACCCAATGTTTCTTTATTTTGATTTCCCAAGGCTAATGTCTAAACCAACATGCTCTTCTACTCTATGGACAAAATTTCTTGGCATGTGCACCCATGCGTTCTTATGCCTCTGATTCCTACTCTGTAGAGTGTATTCCTTGGCAATTTCAGGCACGCATGTAAGCCTTTTCCATATGTCGAGCATGCTTGTAAGCCTTTTTCTTATATCGAGAAACGAACTCTTTGAATTGTAAACTCTTGAACCCTCTATCTCTATATCTTTGTTTACTAATCTCCTGAAAAACCTTTGATCCAGTGTCCTGCTTGTGCTGTATTGAGTACATAGTACTGATACCACCAAGTAAGAGTTGTTTAAGGGAGGACACATGCCCAAAGTAACTTTCCTTGCAAAAAAGATAGCTAGGTTAGTAATACCAGTTCCAGATTTCCTTCGGTTCCTATTATTCCTTTCCTCCTCTCCTCTTAACTTCTTGCTACTTTTACTCTTATATACGGGCATTGTAACTTATCACTGTTTATTATTTTCCTCCCCTGGACATCTAGATCTCCAAATCCATTGCATTCCATCGGTTCAAAGTCTAGAGTATAATTGGCTATGTGATCTGCCAATTTGTTACCCTCCCTTAATGTGTGAGCCACCTTCAAATTGCATCTATCCATCAATTCCTTTATCTCTTCCATATAAACTACCACAGACCATGGTGTAGTCCACTCCCCTAGGATTATATTTTTAACTAGCATTGAGTCAGTATGTAATTCGATGAGTATGTAATCATGTGCAACACAATATCTTAATGCTTCCAGAATGGATTTCTAGCTTTCATCTCTGCTTCAGTATTTGTGCCTTCTTCTATCTCCTTGCCACACCCATATACTACATCCCCTTCCTCATTTCGCAGCACAAAACCAATAGAACTCCTACTAGAATTTCCCCTAGAAGCCCCATCTATATTGACCTTCACCCAGCTTTGTTTAGGAAATTCCCACAGCACCTTAGTATATTTCAACTTAGGTGTAAATTGCTCCAGCATATGAATAAGATCAGGCCATTTATGTGGAACATTTTGTAAGCTTGGCTTTCTGAATTTTACCAAATATTGTAGAGTAGTAGAAACCTGGTATATCACCCTATTTACTGAAACAACATCTCCATATTTGTATGAATTCCTCCTCTTCCATAGTTCCCACACTATAATAGATGGTAGGGCTTGAAGTATTGTCTTTAATCTTGGTATCACTTGGGCAGTCCAGCACTTCACAATGGCTTGATGAAATGTTAACCCCTCGACTTTAATACCAGCAGCAGATAAAAAGTACTGCCACATTTTTCTTGCAGTATAAGAATTGAAGAATAAGTGTGGAAGTGTTTCTTCTTGAGGCAGCACATAGCACCAACATCTAGATGCCATTAAGTATCCTAATCTTCTGAGGAAATCATCTAGAGGTAACTTATTCTTCCACACCTTCCACATAAAGAAAGACACCTTAAAAGGTAAGCCTTTTATCCAGATCATATTATAAGCAATACATGATTACCTTCTCCTCCTTATGTATTCCCATGCAGAACTCACACAGAAGTTACCCCTTATCTCCAACATCCAAAATGGTCTGTCCAGCACCATGTTGTCCCCCGGTGGTTTGATATGTTGGAGAATATGAGTAGCCAAATCTTCAGGTAATAGCTGTCTTAATTTTAGATCATTCCATCTCCTGCCATGCAACACTTGATTAACATTTTGAATTGATTCATCACAGAAGAAATCATGTGGAGTGACAAAGTACAAAGCTCCCAGTCCAGTCCAATTTTCAAACCAAAACAAAGAAGATCCAATCTTTGGTTGCCACAGAATCTGCTGCTCAATGAAATCCCTACATTCTAGAATCTTCTCAAATATGTGAACCTCTTCTCTAGGGGACTACAATTTGATTCAGCTTCTTGCAGTATTTTTGGCTCATGAATGAGCTCCATAGAGATGGCTTTGTTTTGAAATTCCACCATAGTTTACAGGAAAAGGCTTTAGACACATCATGAAGAGATCTAAATCCTATTCCTCCCTCCTCATATGATAAGCATAATGTATCCCAAGAAGCCCAATGTCTACTGCCTCCTTCTATTGAATTACTCTAGAAAAACCTTGCCATTAATTTATGCAGCTTCTTTATGACAGAAACCAGTACATTAACAGCTGACAAAAGGTGAATAGGCATGCTCTGCAAGACATAGGAGATTAGTATTGCCCTTCCCCCAATTGATAGCATTTTACCCTTCCACGATTGTATCGTATCCAGTACCTTTTGCATCATATCATTGTAAAACTCCATCTTCCTTCTAGTGTAGAAAATGGGACAACCCAGGTATGTGAGTGGGAATTCCTGTCTTTTAATTCCTGTCACCATTTCAACCTTTCTAAACACTATTTCATTGGATAGGTAATGCATGTAGACTGCAGATTTGGACCTATTTATCAGTTGCCCTGATGCTGCTTCAGAGGCTGTCAGTACTTGCATGACTAACTGCAATGATGTATCATCGGAAGAAGAAAAGATAATTGTATCATCTGCGTATGTCAAATGATTTATCTTTGGACTCCACTTTGGAAGCCCAAAGCCACAGAAATAAAGGTTAGTATGCAAACTCTTTAAACCTCTTGACAAAGCCTCTGCTGCAAGTATGAGAGTAGGAGATAAGGGGTCACCCTGCTTCACACCCCTAGTCGATTTGAAAAATCTATTTGGCTGGCCATTTATTAGAATTGAGTACCAATTATTGGATATCAAGCCAAACACCTAGCCTATAAATCTCTCAGGAAAGCCCATCTTTCTCAAAACTTTAGTTAAGAATATCCACGACAGTCTGCCATATGCTTTGATCATATCTAATTTTATTACCACTTTAGGACCTGCCTTAGTTCTCAACCTAATATAAGTTACTATCTCCTGTGTCAGCAGGACATTCAAAACGATGCTTCTACCTTTTACAAAACCTGCTTGCTCATCAGAAATTAGATTAGGTAGAAAGTAGTCAACCTCTCATGGATCACCCTTGAAAAGATCTTGTTGACAAAGTTGCTGAGGCTGATAGGTCTCATATCAGAAAAAGTGGATACCTCCTTCTTTTTAGGTAACAAAACTAGGTTTGTATGGGTGATAAACCTAGGTAGTTCCTGTCCACTGAAGAATGCCCTTACCATGTCTACAATATCATCACCTATAATGTCCCAACAGCTGTGATAGAAGCTACCATTAAAACCATCGGGGTCTCCTGCACTATCCCCATTGAGTCCATATACTGCTTTCTTAACCTCCTCTCTAGTAGGCTACCTCATCAACTCCTCATTTTGTTTTGCAGTCATCAAGTGTGGAACATGGTTAATGATTTTAGAATTTGAAGGAATAACATCTTCATGAAATTGTTTTTGAAAGAACTGTACTGCCTCATTAGCCACTTCTTCTCTGTCATCTATCCAGTTACCTTGTGCATCTTGAATTCTTTTCAGTTGTAGTCTCTTTCTTCTCCCATTCACATGTGCATGGAAGAATTTTGTATTTCTATCTCCATCACTGAACCAATTCATGCCAGATTTCTGTTTCCAAAACTTCTTCTCCAGAGCTAGAAACTTGAATAGTTCAACTTGCACCTTTTGAAGTCTTTCCCTATTCTGCAGAGTAGGATTTAATTCAAATTGAGCTTCATGCACTCTAACTACCTCCTCCAAGCTATCTATCTTTTGAAAAATGTCTCCAAATGTAGCTCTACTCCATATAGACAATACTCTCTTTAGTTTTTTGATCTTGTGATTGAATATACTGAAGAGATTTGTATGAAAATCAGCTAGCCAATTCTCCTGTACCACTGACTTGAAGGAATCGTGTTCAGTCCAAAATTTCAGAAACCTAAAGATTTTCTTTATAGGAACTGTTTCTGGATTGTATGCGATGAGAAGTGGGCAATGACCAGACCCAATCTTAGACAGATGAGTGACCTCCATTCCTTGCCATACCTATTAAGCTTCAAAGTTGGCAAACACCCTATCCAATCTCTTGAAAATACAATCTTCTTCTACACGACCATTCCACCAAGTATATATGTTTCCTTTAAATCCAATATCTGATATGTTGCATGTATTCATGCAGTGCCTGAAGTCATCAACTTCATGTATTGGTACTGGAAGCCCTCCAAACTTCTCCTCTTCATCCCAAATTACATTAAAATCCCCTCCTACTATCCATGGAATATTCATATCATTAGCTAGGTAGTAGAGAGTGTCCCACAATTCAATTCTCTCAATGCGATCACATTTAGCATATATCAGAGTGAGCATAAATTACTTTTGTTCTTCTGTGTCATAAAGCTTTAGAGTTAATTGTTGCACTGAATTGATCTCTACGGTCACATCATATTTGCCATCTATAAAAGCCCAGATTTTGTTAGATATATTCACGACGGCCTGTTCAAAATCAATCTGCCTCCTGTACCTATCTAACTTTCTTGATTGCTGCATTGGCTCCATTAGTCCTATGAAATCAAAATGGTGTTGTCTATGCATTGTTATAAGTCTTTCAAAGGCTCTTTGAGTGTTGACTGACCTAATATTCCATATTAGATCATGCATTTCTAATTGATGGATTTAGTCAAAGTCCTCCTTGTTTGAATCCCAGCTGGCTGAATTTTAGGGATCTCCTTCACTTTCTTCATTCTTCCCCTACAACTTGATTTTCCTCTGTCCATGAATCCGGGGGATAAGTCTCCTTTTCTAGCAACATTCTTGAAGTTTTGACAAGTTGATTCTGCATCTAAGTCTCTTCCTTTGCCTGTTGCATCACCTTCCCTTTCCTTCTGATGATTATCTGTAAAAATCTTGTTTTCTGTTAAGTTCTGCATCATGAGCTTGCCTGCATCTGGCATGATTTGGGTTGCCTTCTTGTTACTGGTATTATCTGTTGCAATTTCCTTGCCTGACTGTTCCATTATCTTGTTTATTTGCAGTTTCTCTTCATCTCCACCAAGCTCCAAAGTATGTAAGTGTTTCTCCTCTCTAACACCCCCGGCTTGATGCAATTCCTTACCTCCACCAGAATCACCAGGATCCAGTTGCTCACCATTAATTGGTTCCATCTTAGGTATATTTGGATTGGAAATTTTGGTAGTCGATATTGGTATTGTAACATCTTTGTTGGCATTGGGATTATTGGCTATAGTTGGAGCTTTATTGCTTGAACTCCTAATCTCCACTAAAGCATCATTTTCTTTTGTCGTCTTCTTCTCACCCTTGCTTTTCTTATCAATGATAACGGTTTCTTCTTGTGACTCATCAGCTTCCATTATTGCATTATCTTCCTCTTCATATCCTTTTGATAGATCACCTTCATATGGATCTTCCTCCCTCTGATTATGCCATAATCTTCCACCTGTCCAGTCAACCTTTTTCAGTAAGAATTGTTGCTCAGCTATTGCTTCAGACTGAAAAGTCTGTGAAGTGATGTCTTGGCATGATTGATTCAAGGCAACCTTGTTGGTTGTAAGATATCTGTTCACCCATTGATTAGTGGTTTTATTCTGCTTCTCCTATATATTTTCTGCTGCATTATCCTTTGTAATATTAGCGTCTTTGGTGTTTTTATTGGCAGGTGATTTGGGAATATATGTAGGAGCTGCTGGATTCAATTGCTTCCCAGTTGTCTGATTGATAGGGGTTGGATTTCGTACTACATTAACCATAGCTAACTGATCTTCACATTCTCTATCATGCTCTTCATTTTCCAAGGCAGCAACGTGCACATTAAACTATTTTTTTGTTGTTGTGATTTTCCCTTTTTATAAAATAACTCAATTAATCCTAACATGTCAAATTAAATCCTAAATACAAATGCACATATATTTTTGTATTTTTCATTAATTAACATAACATAAACAAGCACAAACAAATGCAATCAATTAATAGAAAATGCCATAAAAATTGCACAAAATGGCAAATAATGAAAAGAAAATATTTTGTTTTGAAATTATGGGAGTAATTCATATAGGGCAAAAATTACGTGCTCACACAAAGTTTGAAAGAGAAGACGATGCCCGTTGCGCAAATCCCAAAAGGGAATGGGCACATCTTATGGGATGACCCACGCACCGAATGATCCATACACCGGATGACCCACGAACGAGCTAAGGCAAACCCAACCCACGCAGAGCCAGGGCATGTTAAAAAAAATGGAAGAAAAGAAGGCCGAATACGGATGCCGAATCCACAAACCACCATTCCATCAACCACTTAAACACCAGACAAAGCAAACAATTCTATAATGATAGCTTCGTTCATCGAATCATCAGATCGAGGTAAGGAAAATCTCATCTTGGCTTACCTTTTGTTGTTTGCTTAAACAGGAACACACGCATCGCATGGGCAAGCGAGCAAAGAAGCATTCCAACTGGGGAGTGAAAGAGTAAACAAAATTAACTTGAATATTGCCCATTTCAGACATTGCAACTTCTGGAAAATGACGTCCCCTAGGTCATACTCCTTCTCCTTACCCAGGTGTCCCGATTGGGTTCTCCCGGGGAGGTTTTGAACGAGGCAATGAGGAAGACGTTACGAAGTTCAAAGGATAGTTCATCACCCCACCGATCGACGAGCTCTCCAGGCCGAATGATGAAGGGGTTAAACAGGGAAATTCCAATATATGCATAAAACGAACATTAGCAATATAGCAACGTTCAATACTCTCCGGCATCACACTCTCCAATACAGATAAAATTAAGCAAACTAGGACTCATCCAGGAAACACACAAATTAAGAAAACTGGGATTCACCCAGGAAATACACAGTTTAAACAAAACTGGGACTCCCCCCCAAAGGACACCCAAAACTCTCCAAAAAACTGGGACTCAGGACGGTTTAAAATTTCGACCAGCTCGAAATAACACCCTTACAACCAAGGGCCATCGCCAAAAAAGAAGGGTTCGACCTCGCTCGAATTATAATGGATTAACATTTTGACCAGCTCAAAATAACACCCCTACGGCCAATGACCATCGCCAAAAAAGAAGAGTTCGACCTCGCTCGCATTATAATGGGTTAGCATTTCGACCAGCTTGAAATAACACCCCTACGACCAAGGGCCATCGCCAAGAGAAACAAAAGGAAGAGTTTGACCTCGCTCGAATTAACATTTCAACCAGCTCGAAATAATACCTCTACGGCCAAGGGCTATCGCCAAAAAAGAAGAGTTCGACCTCGCTCGAATTATAATGGGTTAACATTTCGACCAGCTCAAAATAACACCCCTACGGCCAAAGGCCATAGCCAAGAAAAAAAAAGGAAGAGTTCGACCTCACTCGAATTATAATGGGTTAACATTTTGACAAGCTCGAAATAACACCCCTAAGGCCAAAGGCTATCACCAAGAATAAAAAAGGAAGAGTTCGACCTCGCTCGAACTATAATGGTTTAATATTTCGCGATATCTGAAAATAACACCCCTACGGTTAAGGGTCGTCACCAAAAAAGAAGAGTTCGACCTCGCTCGAACCATAATGGGTTAATATTTCGAAGACAGCTCGAAATAACACCCCTTACGGCCAAGGTCCATAACCAATAAAGAAGCGTTTGACCTTGCTCGAATTATAATGGGTTAACGTTTCATCCAGCTCAAAATAACACCCTACGGCAAAGGGCCATCGCCAAAATAAAAGATTTATACCTCTCTCGAATCACAACGAGTTAACATTTTGATGCTAGCTCGAAACACCATCCCTACAGGAAAGGGTCATCACAAAAGGAAAAGTTCGAACTCATTCGAGCCCGATAATGCCTTGCAGCTATCAGTTGTCGTCGTGCTTTTATTTCTTTCTACTCATTAAAAAATTGATTCCGCCATGAACCCCAAGTTAGACCTCATTCGAATGTATAAAAAAGGGGGGGGGGGAACGACTTCGCCCGAATCAATGATAGTTTGATTCCATACGAACGACTCAAGTCGAGACTAACTTCGTCCAGAACAACGAAATTATGTAAAATCATTTGATTCAAAGACGAATCTGCTTAAAGCAATAAGTCACTAGTTGATTCTGCCCAAAATAGGCGAATCGAATGAGGCTCCATCCGAATTCATGATGAAGTCCTACTCAGTTGGGTCAAAATTGGTTTCCCTGAAAAAATCAGGAATCCACTATACGAAGATATGACAATTTACGCCAAAGATATGTAAAGTAAAAAGGGGAGAGATACAAAGGATTTACAATGATGAAAACTCCTTTATTTTATACAGTTGAACAAATGGCCACAGATTATACATGGCTAAAACCAGTCCAGTACAAAAAAAAACATAAACAACGATAAACAAGAAAAGACAACAAAGATAACAACTTTTTTATTCGGCGCCATCACCGCCATCCTCCTCATATCCATCTCCACGAAACTCTCTCTCGGCATCAACATCTTCATTGGCCTCCGATGTCACGAGATCATGACCATAGTTTACACGAGCCACTCGTGCCTTCACCGAGCTCTTTCATAAGCGGCCTTAGAAACATTGCCCGCTTCCTACAAACTCTTGTATATGTCCCACTGGGCTTCGACATGAACCCAGAGTTCGTGCAAATGTAGAGGAACATCGGCGGAGGCGGATTCAACTTGGGCCAACAATTGTGCCTTTTTGGCCTCAAGAACAACGACACGATCTCCCAAAGTTGAAGCTTCTCGGTCAATGTCGCCAATACGCTCTTCGAGCTTCGCCTCCCTGAGCATAGCCGTCGCCCTCTCAGACTCCTACTCAGATTGAAGGACACGGATAGAATCCTCTAAAGAAGCCACTTTGGCTGAAGCCGATGCCCAGGAACTCTCGACACTCTCCAACTCGGAGACCTTTCTCTTCAGCTCGGTTAACTTCCCCATCCACTCTGCACTCATCGCCTCGACTCTGGTGGCATTGAGATCCAACTCGGATTGTAACGACCTAACATTCGCCTGAAGATGCTCACACTCCGCGGCGACCCCTTTTCCCAACTCAAGTTCTTTGTCCTTCACACGAAGTTTCTCATCGAGCTCACTATTCCTTCGAATAGCCTGCACCAACTCCTGATCCCTCTTCTTCTGTTCCTGTCCAAGAGATTGATCACCGGTCTTCGCCCTTAACCGTTTGTACATCTTACGGCGCACTTGTTACGGTAGCACCGATACTTCTCCAACATCGTCAGAAAATTTTTGGCTCGAGTGTCGGCCCTACGAGCACTTTTAATCTCCACCATGCACGTCTAAAAGATGAAAATATTGGTTAAGGCCAAGGTCGCCAAAGATGAAAAGAACATAAAAGAAAGGAGAAACTTACCCTCATGCCCATAGTGGCCACTTCATGCATCAAATCAACATCACTGACGTCCTGGAGAGCCTCACTCTCGGCAGCAGAGCACAAAAGGTCAAACTGCGGTACCAACTCTTACGTATCCCCCAGAAGGTTAATCTCCGATGAGATTTCAAGTATACGGGACGAGCCTCCCGTATGTACCACTGTATGAGTAAGGCTTTCCTCAAACATCCTGACACCATCAAGATCAAGGTTGGACTCGGACTCATAGCCATCGACCGTGACACCCTTCCCCCTTTCCGCGGCCGAGGAAGAAACACGACTCGGTCCGGAAGACGAAGGCCCGCCTAAAGTGGAGATAGCGATTTTAGGGCCATGACTCTTTGTTATAGCAATCTGTTGATCCATGGCAGTAGCCGAGGCCTACGCCATTGGATTGGTCATGATCACCGTCTCTACCACTGTGGGCGGGCTAGCATCACCTCCTATCGCAGACTCTGTCAAATAAATGCCGCCCTCTGAGTGTACCACGACTGAAGAAGACATTTAGGACTCCACTCGTCGTCTCTTTGATGGCCCTTCCCCGCCCTCAGCAGGGGAAGATTCTCCCACTGAGTGAGCAGTAGTATTTGGAGCCCCAGATTAGGAAATAGTTTCCGTGCGCACGACTACGACCGTAGATTCAACTTGAGCAGTCCTTGCCATAGGACGGACAACATACCTTGGTACATGCCGAGCAGAAGAAGTCCTATAAGCAACAAAGCTAAATTGCAGTGGAAAACAGAAATTACAGCAAGACTACTTACCAGTAAGGGGCTTATGTCCATATTTCTCATAAAAGGACAACCATTCGCGAACTCCCGCCATATGACGAAGAATGGCATTCACCCTTTTGTGTATATAGTCAACAGGTGCAGGGGGTAGTCTCGTGGCTGCAAAAGAAAAAATAGTTCAATACTGCCCAAAGGAAAGCGTTCGACTATCATTCCGACAAAAGACACAAACTTATGTGCAAAGTTCCATCTCTCGGGGAACCCTATCGAATCCGCCATAAGGTACTCGGTCCGCACATAAAATTAGTTTTCATAGAAATGACGGTTGGCTCTTTCGTCCATCTTCACCACCAGAGTTTTCGTCACTCGATGGTCCATGTGAATCGTCGTGCCTCGAATGAGTTGAGGGAAAAAAATATTGAGCATGTGCCTCAGAGTGATCTACCGATCGGCAAGCTCCGCAAACTTGAGTAGTATAAGGAACAGTTTATACAGGTACAACAAAAATTGAGCCAGACACACCTCGTAGAAATGGCAAAAATCTACCATCAAAGAAGGGAGAGGAAGCGTATACCCGATAATAAAAGGATATGCGTAGAACGCACAATATCGTGGGCGGTTGAAATGTATGATATCATCTCCCACCGTCATTAGCATCTCAACGTGGTGCGGAATCCCCCACCTAACCTTCAGCTCCACAATCGCCACCTCATTCATAACATTGAAATCGGTCCACGGCTTCCCGGGACGAGTATTTCGGCTGCCATTGGAACCTCCTCATCCTCTACTACTTTTCTCCCTCCTAATTATGGTAGTCGTGGTTGATTCAAGGATCTTACGCGGCGGAGCGTCTACTCGTCCAGGAACAAGAACAACATTTTTTGGCACTGGAACTGCGAAAAGATCATTAGTGGGGGAAGAATAACCAGCCATTTGTCTCAATTAAATAAAGTGTATGAACAAAGGAAGTAAGAGGGAAGATGAAGATGCCAATTGCTGACGAACAAGAGAGAATCGAAAATCTGAAGTATCGGGGAATTCTTTTGATAAATCAAGAAAGTGTACCAGTGGATTGGTGTTTTTCCCCAATTTATAGGGATATAAATGCCCCAAGCAGGAAACCTAATAGTCGTGAATCAACATTGTCAAACCTCCTTTTTCACTAAAGGGAGTTTTTCCAATTAAAGAATAATCAAAATGGGATTATATTATTAAAAGATTTAGAGTCACCACTTGGGAGATTTATGGTGTCCCAAGTCTCTAGTTTAAATCCCGAATCGAGGAAAGAGTTGACTCTGTATTACAGTCCGCGAACCAGAAATTCAGGTAAGGAATTTTGTTAACCCGAGAGAAGGTGTTAGGCATTCCCGAGTTCCATGGTTCTAGCACGGTCGCTTAACTATTATATTCGGCTTAATTATCTGATTTTAATACATTTTAGCCTATAATTAAAATTTAACTTTATAACCGCTTTTATTTATTTTAAAGAGGATTTGACGTCATTTAAAACATGTCTTTGAACTGCATCACATGAAATGCACCCGCAATCCGAAACAAATTTTATTCAACGTTATTAAGATTTGGATTTGGGTCACATGAAATGCATACCCGAGTTGAGGAAGGTAATATCATTTAAATAACGCACCTAAAGCAACTACGCGTTGTTAACTTTGTGAGGGCCATGGAAATTAGCTAAATGGCACACCTCGAGTTCTATGTATTTTTAAAAAAATAATTAAATGAGGGCCATACATTTGTGATTTTATTTAGCGCGGTGCACCTCAATTCCATTTTTAAAGGATATTCAAGCTAAAATTTGAAGGGCCTTAACTATTTGTGATCTACTATGGCTCGCCTCAATTACTAATTAACGAATTTCACTAACACTAATAGTATCTAAAGGTTCCATTTAAACTAACCCCAAATGGCTTATACGAAAAAGACTAATCCATTACATGAAAAGGCCTGAACTAATAAAAGAGGACTGAAAGTTCAATTAGAGAAGCAACCCAGATTTTATTTAAAAGAGTTTCAAAATTGGGCCTAATAATTGAGCCCAAACTCAAAGCCTTCACAGCCGAGGAAAAATATCGTGGGATGGAATCCGTGAGGCCCCAAATGTTGTTGATTCACTCACACAATATCCAATCAACACTGTTGCACGCCACTGATTTTAAAGCGTGAAACAGGATCCAACTTTTACCACTAAATAATATGCAGCTTTAAATTCTGGACAACTAAATAACTATGCTACTTAATCTTCAGAACTACAGTGAAACAAAAATCAACAACTTTCTAACAATTGATACTCAATGACCAGAAGATCATCATATCTATTGTCGAATGTTGGACCATCAATTAAATCTAGAGTAAAACCACATTAAGCTTGATCTAATGAATACTCTTAAATCAACAGAAGATAAGTTCTACAACTAAAATGACGAAAAGCTAAATATGAATGGACTGTATTAGACCCAAGCCTTAAACTAATAGCTCTGAAACATGACACACTAATAACTTCAACTAAACAATTAACAACCTTATCACATCAACATATTTAGCAGTCCAAACAGTCCCCAAATCATTACATTCAAGTAAGTGCAAACTCCAAGTCTTAAAATGAAATATACCATTAACCATACAACTAAATAACTCATGACAGTTAACAAAAAACATGCTGGGGAACTGTAGAAACTCAATAGCATTTGCTCAAAGAAAATAAGTAGCCACTTCAACTTGATTTCATAAACTTTCAGCTCTACATTTACTCATGACTCAAATATCCTTACATACCAGAAAATGTGAAGAAAACAACAACAAACTAATCAGAGGTCTAGCAACAGAACAGTAGAATCAACTTCAAATCTGATAAAACAGTGAACCAAATAGCTCAAAACCCAAGAATAGTTCAGCAAACCAAAATCCAGTTACAATGACTAAACTTCAAGCCATTTTGAAGTTCAAACAATCCAGAAAAATGATTCGGGGAGTGAAGATTTCAAATTCTAAAGTAGAATGTCAATGGAACAGTATTTTCTAGAGATTTTCAGCCGCTTTTGTGTTCTCTATTCTTCTGCTCCCCCCCCCCTTTTCTTGAGCTGCAAGTAGCAATGCCTTTATAGGCAAGCTACTAGGGCAGCCTTAAAGGTTTTGTTATTTCATTTTAATCCTTTTCAAAATTTTCTTTTTGCTACTTAGTCCTTTATTTTATGACTTGTTAATAAAGTCAGCCTATTCTCAGCTTTCTAGAAAGCTTCCTAAGCTGATATTTGAGAGATTCTCTAACTATATTACCCTAATTACCCCTAGATTACCCTGTTTTTTACATTATACTCAATGGGCTATGGGTCAGATTGACCCTAAGTAGGAAAACCTTAGGCAACCAAGCACAAAACTGGACCTAAATGTATACACCTTAAGCCATAAAGACAATCAAGCCAAGTTCTGAATTAAAAATGAAACAAGCAGAAACAGAAGCAATTCAGGCAATAATTTTTACTAATTCCAATTAATGCAACTAAACTCTTAATAAAATTTAAACTAACTTACTAACAGATTATTGACACTAATTAAAGAAAAGAACGCTAACATACATGCAAAGAACAATTATGAAACTGTGGAAACAAAAAGAGTCTAAAAGAAGAGGGTGAACTGATGACAATGCAAGGTAAAAATTGAAAAGAAAAGTAAAGCAAATTTAAGAGAAGAGAACTGAAGAAGGAATACCCGTGGGCTCCGAATGGACTTGAAACACTTGAAGAAATTCTTTGATTTTTTGACCTTATTAGACCTTAATCTTGTGTTTCTAGTGTGAAAACACATGACTAAGGTTCAATACAGTCCAAAATCTTCACAGGCCCGTTGAATTTGAAATTGCAAAATTAGGGCTTTTCTTTGATTCAAGACTCGAACCGTCTGAGGAGGATTCAAGAGAAAGGGAGTAAAAATTGGTGGAGAGGAGGTAGTGGGGGTTCATGGGTGTGATTTTGGGGTCGAACAGAGGTGGCACCGCTACCGGAGAGAACAAGGGCAGCGCTAGGCTTTCCTTTTAAATCAAGATTCGAGACACTCCAAGGAGTTTCGAGGGAAGGTGATTGAAGATTTTGACAGAGGGAGTGGAGGAGAGTATTTGGTGTTATTTTGGTGGTGATTGGGGGCGGCGCCGCCGGTGATGACGGTGGATTCTCAGGCGACGGCTAGGGTTTCTAGGCGGGTCTCTAAGAGGGGTGTGAGAGAGTGACGAGAGATCGGGTGGGGGAGGGGGGGTTCGGACAGTCTTATACTCAAGACTCTTGAGTTTCTAGCCGTTGGATCTGGAGACCTCAACGGTCCTGATCAGACTTGGATTAAACAGGGTCGTTCTGGGGTTTGGGCGATTGGACCTGTTCAGGGGTGATTGGGGTGTGGGTCATGCGGGTTTAAATGGGTATTTGGGCTTGGAAGATTCAAGGAATTGGCCCAAAAATCTGATCTTTATTAAAGACTTCAATTTCTTTTTATTCTCTTTTCTTTTACTTTAAAAATTAAAACTCTTTGTTTTTTCAAATTAAAATACAAACTTAAATTAACTCTTAAAAACTAAATTAACCTACAAGTTATATTAAATATACAACAAAATTAATTAACTCCTAATTTAGAAGAAAAACTACAAAATTCAAAATTAAAAAGTAAAAAATGCAATGTGAACTATTTTTGGTATTTTCTTTCATTTTTTGTGACATTAATTAAATAATTAACCTAAAAAATATAGAATTAAGTCCTAAATGCAAATGTGGTAATTTTTTTTTGAATTTTTATGAATTAAATATGCACACAAAAATACAAATAAACACAAAATCATGCAATTAATTCCTAAAAAATCAAATAATTAAAGGAAAAATCCTAATTTTAGGAACTCTGTAGGAGTAATTCATGTGAGGCAAAAATCACGTACTCACAAGCATTGATAAGGCATGAAACGGTTCAATCCCTAGGAAATGTGTGTCATAATGGAAGTAACCATAAACGATATTTCAAATCAACGCAACGTTTCAACTCCAAACGGACACGACGAAATAAAGACATCTTTGAAGCGTTGCGCCATCGCCTCGATCTAATAACCTCGTGCAAGGCATGAGCGGTTAGATTTCTTCTAGCCTTCGAACCTACAAAGTCCGTCCGCCAAGCCCTCCAAGGGACTACCTCGAGGGACAGAGGGACTAACTGTATGGGTCAAAATCTGACCACAGTGGTCGACCAAGCTAGGACCTCGCCTAAATGGCGAAATGGAGAAAAGTACCACGACTAACCTCAATCCAATAATCGAGAGTGTATGTCAAGTAAAAGCGGTACTCGAATAACGACGAAAAGACCGTCATGTGAAGAACACGTTGGTCAAAGGACACAGTAAAGCTTCGAGAACTATATATAGAAGGGGAATTCTCGGAAAAGGGGGTGGGACGTTTCATCTCTACTCTTTTTCTTGCAATTTCTTCCTCCGAAGGATGTAAACTGATTTTTCTCTCTATCTCATCAAAGATGAGAGATTTAACATCAATAAATATTGATTGTTTTTACTTTTCATTTAATGTATTGCTATACTTTTTTATTTTGAAAGTTGATTATGCTTGACTAAGATTTACTCCTTTATTATCATTAATTGATTTAATCAAAAAGTTTTTAATATCTTTTGGTCAAACAGTTATGGCTGTCAAACACAATAGGGGGATCTGCAACCAAATCCTCGGTCCCCTGCAAATATAAACTTCTGATCATGTACATTTATCTATATTTATTGACTCACTAAACCAATTTTCCTATGGACACTCTCATCTGCTCTTGAATATTTAATAGCACATGGCCAGAACAGGGAGATATGATTCGCATAGCTTCATATTTCATATGAACCAGTAAAAACAATTCTAGTATTCCAAATTCTCAATATATATATGTTAGAATCCTACTTGTACATGAATGCATGAGATAATGAAAAGCCATATAACCATGTCACATACATGATGCATCATACACATGAATATCAATCAACATATCACACATCTGTAAAAGTAGATTATACCTCCTAGCCTTTTGCCAGACCGTTCATTGGGCACAAGAAGGTATTTTGGCATGGTATGTATTGCAATCTGACCATCCATAGGTGCCAATACACTTAATTTCCTAATTGAACTGTGTGTCGCGTCAAGCAGCCCATAATCAACATCAACTTATACTAAGTTGAATTGAGTGAGCACTAGACCATCCACAGTTAGTTATGTCACTAATCTGATTGCGATTCCTAAACTTCTAAACCTAATTCTATAATTATTGTCATAACTAGAACTCTTTTCTTTTTAGACGTGGTGTTAGATCCAGCTTGTGCGCACCTAAACAAATTCCCCAGAACCTCCCACAAGTAATAAGGTACCAAATAACTCTGTTCATCAATGATTAGACAAATCACCTAGTATTTTTATCTTCTCCCATAATCGAACTTGAGATTTATGGTCCCCACTTGATTGACCACTATGCTTCACCCGTAGAGAGGATTAATTAGAACACTTAAAGTGACTCAAATTCCCAATTTTGGAAATTTAGGGCTTTACTATAAATTTTTAAGTTTAATAAGATAAAATAGTGACCATAATGACTCAAAACAAAAAGATTAAATCTTGTAGAAATCAATATATTATGACTCAAAATTTTTTGAAGCCATAGAAATGGCATTTGAGCTAGAACAGATACGAGCTTGAGAAGAGAGAATGTGAATTTGCAAAATATCAAAACTAAAAACAATCACTGTACACTCAGTGTATATATACAGCTAACCTACAATGTTAACTAACTTTTGGAACCTTCTAACTAACTGCTAACTAACTAGTTTAACTGACTAAACAAAATTAACCACCTACTCACTACTAACTTGACTATAGTTACATCAGCTTGTTAATTTTAACCATAGTCAACACTCCCCTTCAAGCTGATAGTTGAATAAATATTCTTCACTCCAAGTCTTTGAAGCAGGTAATCATGTTGTGCCTTTCCCAAACCTTTTGTAAGGATATCTGCTAGCTGTTTATTGGTTGACACATGCTCAGTTTGTATCAGGCCCTGCATTATTCTTTCTCTTACAAAGTGACAATCTATATCTATGTATTTTGTCCTTTCATGGAAAATAGGATTAGCTTCAATTTGGATTGCAGCCTTGCTATCACACATTAGCTTCACTGGCCCTTGTGCTTCAACTCCCGGCTCTTTGAATAGTCCTACTAACTAGTTAATCTCAGTTTTGCAAGATGCCATGCATCTTTGACTTCCATGAAATTAGAGTATCTCAAAACTTTACTAAGTACCCTATTACTGATTTCCTAGTTTGTACACAAGCCCCCCAATCTGAGTCACAGTATGCCAGTAACTGATTGGTGTTCTGAGCAAGCATGAACAAGCCTAGACTTGGTTCCTCTTTAACATATCTTACCACTCTAAGGGTAGCTTCTATGTGTGAAACCTTTAGTCTGTGCATAAACTAACTTAGTACTTGAACAACAAATCCTAAGTCAGTTCGAGTCATAGTGAGATAGAGTAGTCTTCCCACAAGTCTTTGATAAGGTCTTGGATCCTTGAGGAGATCCTCTTGAGTGCCCTTCTTACAGACTTGTCATATTCCTCAAAAGTGCGTTTTTGGTTGAACTCTAGAGGAGTACTTGCAGGTTCTGCTCCCCCTAAACCTGAGTCAGCAATAAGCTCTAAGGCATACTTCCTTTGACACATAACAATTCATTCTCTGGACCTTGCAAACTCAATGCCAAGAAAAAATCTCAATTCTCCCAAGTCTTTAATTTTGAAATTGGTTTGTAAGTCTTTTCTTGTATGAGTTTGCAACTGTTGACTACTTCCTGTAATTATTAAGTCATCAACATATACTAGTATTATAGAGATATCACATCCTGCCTTCTTAGTGAAAAGAGAGTAGTCATAATGACTTTGTTAAAACCCCATCTGAACTAGATCTTCTGTCAGCTTTTTGTTCCATTATCTTGGTGCTTGTTTAAGCCCATACAAGGACTTACATAGTTTGTAGACCTTTAGATTCTCCCCCTATCTAGCAAATCCCCGAGGAAGCTGTATATGGACTTCTTCTACCAGATCACAATTCAGGAAAGCATTATGGAAATCCATTTGATAGATGAACTAGTGTTTGGATGCTGCCACTATTGATCTGACTGTCACCATCTTTACCACAGGTGAGAAGGTCTTTGTATAAGCTAGTCCCTCCTTTTGACTGTAGCCTTTAGCTACCAATCTATCTTTATATCTCTCTATCTCCCTTGAGGCCTGGTACTTAAATATCTATTTACAACCAATAGGGATCTTGTCAGGAGGAAGATCAACAACACTCCATGTGTGATTAGCTTCTAGAGTATCAATTTCACATTGCATTGCTTCTACCCATTTTAGATCCAAAACAGCCTCTCTGAAAGTCTGAGGCTCTTTGATAGCTGTGTATGCTGACAAAGCCTGCTTGTAAGGCAATTTAATAGAAACATACGACACATATGAAGCTATAGGATATTGAAAAGTTCTTGACATGAATCACATAATCCTGCATCCAGGCATGTTACTTCCCTTCTGTAGTGGACCTTCTTATCTTCTGAGGAGGTGGAGTCTCAGAAGGTAGATGATGAGACTCTAAAGTTGAAGCATAAACTCAGTAGGTGAGGAAGTGGCATTATGCTGATGTTCTTCATTAGGGACATAAGAAATAGCATGGGGTAGTTCTTGACATGCAGCAGAGAGATGTGAGGAGGCACCCTGTGAGTAGGCCTCTGCAGTTGGTAGCAAGTCAAGAATAGGAAATATAGGGGTACCATCATTCTTCATATGTTTGAAGGGAAAGAGATGTTCCTGAAATACTACATGTTTTCTCACAAATAAGGACTTGGTGTGCAGACTGTAGAGCTTGTATCCTTTTGTGTTAAAGAATAACCTATCAAGACTGCAGGAAGAGCTCTTGGTGCAAACTTATCATTCTTCTTTGCACTGGATGCATAACATAGATACCCAAAGATTTAAGGTGTTTGAGAGAAGGAGGATGCAAATAAAGCATTTCAAAAGGTGATTTGTTATGTAACACTCTGGAAGGCAGCCTGATAATAAGGTAAACTGCCGTGCTAACACATTTACCCTTGAACTTTAGAGGAACACCTGCTTGAAACGTGAGTTATCTGGCCATTTCAAGGATTGTTCTGTGTTTTCTCTCTACCACTCCATTATGTTGAAGAGTGTAAACAAAGAAACTCCAATGAATAATTCTAAGAGAGGAGATTAATGCTTTGAAGTCAGCACTAAAAAATTCACTCCCAATATCAGTCGTGAGAGTTTTAACAGTAGTCGAGAAAGTATTGTGCATCGTGGTTAAGAAGTTTCTGATGACCACTATAGCACCATACTTAGAATTAAGAACAACCAAGTATATCTAGCATGGTCATCCACAATAGAGACACATCGTTTTCCATAATATGTAGGTACCCTATAGGGCCCCCAGATATCACAATGTACCAGTTCAAATATTGATTAATTAGTTGTAGTACTCAACTAAAAAGGTAACTTTGACTGATTTGCTACAGGGCACATTGTACAATGATATGAACCTACATTTTTCAATGCTCTAAGTACATCATGACTTTTGATTACATCAATAGGAGCATGTCCTAATTCGAGATGTCATAGGTGAGTAGATTCAGAACTAGTGTACTCAGAACTAAGGTTAGTTGTGTGTGCACATTCAGTTAATAGTTGTGATTTCTGGAGTGAGTTCCCTTTCAACAGATAGAGTCCATGCTCTTCCTTACCAATCCCCAACACCTAACCATTGCAGAGGTCCTGGAATATGCAGAAATCAGGGAAAAATGCCACTAAGCACTGTAATTCCTTGGTAAGTTGAGAAACAAATAGTAGATTGTACTTAAATTCAAGTATAAACAACACATCACTAATATTATGGTCTTTAAGTTCTGTAGTATTTCCTGGAGTTAATACCCTAAAATCATCCTAAACTATCATGTTTTTATCAGTTTCCTACTTAAACTATCAGGTGTCCCCAAAGCACCCTTCAACTATATCTCCGTACAATAACAACAACAACAACAATATCCCAGTATAATCCCACAAATGGGGTCTGGGGAGGATAATACGTACGCAGACCTTACCCCTACCCCGAAAGGCAGAGAGGCTGTTTCCAGGAGACCCTCAGCTCAAGAAAGCAACAAGAGATGATATATTAGTACTATCAATAGACTCATAGTAAAATAACATAAAATACGTACCATGAAAAAACACAAAATAACAACAGTATGAGAAATATAGGAAATACGGAAAAGATGGAAGGTATACTAATACTCAATAGATCCAACAGATAAAGCTCTGCATCAGTAGCTGATCAGTAACATCATAAGACTAACTCCTAACTGGCTAGTCTCACTCTAGTGCGCTGTAGAAATATTCACAACTTCCCCTAACCTACAACCTTAATGCTCGACCTCTACAATTCCCTGTCAAGGGCCATGTCCTCAGTAATCCTAAGTCGTGCCATGTCTTGCCTGATCACCTCTCCCCAATACTTCTTAGGTCTCCCTCTACCTCTCCTTGTGCCCACCACAGCCAGTCGCTCACACCTCAAAACTGCTGCATCAGTGCTCCTCCTCTGAATGTGCCCGAACCATCTGAGTTTTACTTCCCGCATCTTGTCCTCTATGGGGGCCACGCCCACCTTCTCGTGAATATTTTTATTCCTAATCTTATCCATCCTTGTATGCCCGTACATCCACCTCAACATCCTCATCTCTGCTACTCTCATCTTCTGGATGTGTGAGTTCTTACCCGGCCAACACTCGGTCCCATACAATATAGCAGGCCTAACCACTGCTCTATAAAACTTACCTTTTACTAACAGTGGCACTTTCTTGTCACACAAAACTCCCGTCGCTAACCTCCACTTCATCCACCCCACCCCTATACGGTGTGTGATATCCTCGTCGATCTCCTCTATCCCCTGAATAACTGACCCAAGGTACTTGAAACTACCCCTCGTAGGGATGACTTGAGAGTCAAGCCTCACTTCAACTCCTGCTTCCGTCGGCTCGGCCCCAAATTTACACTCGAGGTATTCCATATTCGTCCTGCTCAACCTGAAACCTTTAGACTCAAGGGAATATCTCCAAACCTCTAGCCTCTCGTTGATGTCGCGTCATGTCTTGTCGATTAGGACTATGTCATCAATAAATAGCATGCACCATGGAACCTCCCATTGAATATGGTGTGTTATGGCATCCATCACCAGGGCAAATAGGAAATGGTTGAACGCAGATCCTTGGTGCAACCCCGTAACAACCGAAAAATGGTCAGAGTCGCCTCATACTATCCTAACCCGAGTCTTAGCTCCATCCTACATGTCTTTAATCACTCTAATGCAAGAAATCGGGACTCCTTTAACCTCTAAGCATCTTCATAAGACCTCCCTAAGAACCCTGTCGTACGCTTTTTCTAGATCGATAAACACCATGTGGAGATCCTTCTTCTTATCCCTAGATTGTTCCACCATCCTCCTAATAAGGTGGATAGCTTCCGTGGTAGATCGACCCGGCATGAACCCGAACTGGTTATCTAAAATAGACACCGTCCTTTGCACTCTCATTTCTATCACTCTCTCCCAAACTTTCATGGTATGACTCAGTAATTTGATACCCCTATAGTTGTTACAGTTCTGGACATTGCCTTTGTTCTTATACAGCGGGACCATTGTACTCCACCTCCACTCTTCAAGAATCCTATTAGTCTTAAATATAAAATTTAAACAACCCAGTGAACGATTTCAAGCCTACTTTACTCATACACCTCCAAAGTTCAACCGGAATTTCGTTTGGCCCAATAGCTCTGCCCTTTCTCATCTTACGCATTGCCTCCATGACCTCATCCACCTCAATGTCCCAGCAATAACTTAATTCATGGGGGCTGTCGGCATTCTTCAATTCACCTAGTACAATATCCTGATCCCCTTCTTCATTTAGAAGTTTATGAAAGTAAGTCTGCCATCTTCTATTAATCTGGTCATCGCCCATCAAAACTTTGCCGTCATCATCTTTTATGCACCTCACTTGGTCTAGATCCCGAGTCGTCCTCTCTCTCACCTTAGCGAGTCGGAATAACTTCTTCTCCCCTCCTTTGTTCCCTAGATCCTCATACAGACGAGTAAAAGCTACCGTCTTAGCCTCCGTTACTTCCATCTTCGCCTCCTTCCTAGCTACCTTATATCTCTCACTGTTCGCTCTCTTCTCCTCCTCTCTAGTGCTCCCTACGAACCGCAGGTACGCCACCTTCTTCGCTTCCACTTTACCTTGGACAACTGCATTCCACCACCAGTCTCCTTTGTGGCCACCGGTGCGGCCTGAAGATATCCCTAACACCTCTCTCGCTGCCTTCCTTATACAGTCAGCCGTTACCGAACACATAGTGTTTGCATCCCCCCTACTTCTCCAAGCTCTCATTGTCGATAACCTTCCTTCCAACTCCTGAGCTTTATCCTTAGTCAAGGAGTTTCACATATTCCTCGGGTGGCCTCGTACTGACCTCTTCTTCCTCCTTATCATAATACCAATGTCCATCACCAACAACCTATGTTGCGTTGCAAGGGTCTCACCTGGAATAACTTTGCAATCCTCGCACAACCTTCTGGCACGTCTCCTGAGAAGGAGATAGTCAATCTGAGTCTTCGCCACCGAACTTTTGTAAGTAACCAAATGCTCCTCCCACTTCAGAAAACTTGAGTTCACAATCACTAGATCAAATGCCTTGGCAAAGTCCAACAGCGAAGTGCCCCCTCCGTTCCGCTCCCCGAAACCAAAGCCGCCATGCACCTCATTATAACCACCTGCAGACGACCCAGTATGACCATTGAAATCTCCTCCTATGAATAACTTTTCGAAAGGCGGAATACTACGAACGATGTCATCCACCCCCTCCCAAAAGTGCCTTTTAATCTCCTCATCCAAGCCTACTTGCGGCGCGTACGCGCTAACGACATTTACAGTACACTCACCCACTACCAATTTAATAGTCATTAGTCTATCATTCACCTGTCTGACCTCTATCACCAACTCTCTAAGGTGGCTATCTACCAGGATACCCACTCCATTCTTACCCCTCAGGACTCCAGAGTACCATAACTTATAGCCATCCACGTTGACCCAACCCACCTTGTCTCCTGGACGCACGCTATGTTAATCTTCCTCTTCTTAAGTATCTTCGCCAACTCCATAGACTTACTCGTTAGCGAACCTATGTTCCATGACCCGATTCTCAACCTATGGGGTCCCTTGCCCCCTCTACCTCCCCTGCATCCCATCCCACACCCTGACCCCCGCCCCACACTCTGCACCACCCGAGGACATGCCCTTAATCTATCATCCCATACAGTAGCCACTACACCTATGGCAAATCTAAAGAAGACTCACTAGTGCACAACGGACCATGAATGAAACTAGAAGGAAACAAGTGACTATAAGTACACTAGTTGAATTGAACTATTGTGAACTAAGGTAACATCAATTTAGCTAACACCAAAAGGGAGACAGTAGAACGGGAGGTACCAACTCCCGGGAACCAAACTTGTGTTGATTTGTTGTACTCGATGTAGTTATGAACTCACGAACCGCTTCCTACCGCCCGTTGGGGATGCTCGTCCAGGTTGCTCTCCTTTGCTAGTGCTCGTGCACCCAACTTGTCTCCAAAAACTTCGAGATATTTCCTGCGAACACATAAAATACTACTACCCAAAACAAAACAAAAAGGGCTGTCACCCCTACCACTGGTGTAGCCCTTTAGAACGTTGAGATTAGGAGAACAAGAAATCAAAATTTTTTCTTTATGAAGAAGAGAATGGGCTGGGATTTAAAGGGGTAGGATGGGGTGGGGTGGGGTGGGGATTAGGACGGAGTAGAGGGTGGTGGTGGAGGAGAATGGACTAGAGAGAGTGTTTAGGGAGCCGTTAGAAGGGGCCGGAGAGAGCGTTTTTTTAAATTACTGATATAACAATACCAATGGCAAAAAGTAAGATTCGGAAAAATAATGAAATTGGCAAGATCTTGAAAATTGCACCCAACAATCAAATAATGCACCAAGAAGCCACCTTTCGTTTAATACTTGTAACCAAACTGATGCAACGTCCTTCAAAAATGGAAAAATTCAATTAAAATACAAAGAAAAGGATTTTCAAAGTGGTCTTTGCTCTTAAAATTCCAACTTTATTTGATGTACTACTACAAGTGCATAACAATACCATTAACAAATTTAAGATGAAGAAAAATAATAAAATTGGGAACTCTCACAATCTTGAAAAATTGCAGCTGACTAATAATAATACACCAACAAGACACCTCTAGTGTAATACTTCTAACTAAGTTGATGCAAATGCCAAAAATTAATTTGTGGTGTACTTATAATAGAAAAATTTAATAAAATATAAAAAAGGACTTTCAAAGTAGTAAAAGACTTTAGATTTGTGAAACCATCAGATCAAAGGGAAAGAAAAGTGGGATTTTGTACAGTTATCTAGTTTTTCTCTAAATTTTCTTTGAGGATCAGATCCTAAACTACTATTGTTTCAAAAATAAATAAATAAAATTTTCTTAGATCATTGAACTCAAGCTAATCCGTAATGTTGCAAGCAGATAAGATGTAAACCTTAAAAAGAACAAAGACGAAGTGTAAAGAGGCAGTAAGTTTTACTAATAAAATTATTTCCAATGACACAGAATACCAACGAAAGAACCTGGAGCAAGTCTTCCCGAAGTTTATCGGTACTTGTAGTTCGGTTGCTTCCCACCGGAAAGCTGAACGGGAGTCGCTAGAAGTAATGAAACTTGCAAGAAAAATATTGCACCTGTCCAAAACAAAACAGAACACCCCCACACACAAGGAAGATGAGAGAAAGGGAAGAAAGAGAGAGCGAGGAAGAAGAAGACGGAGCAAATCTAATGTATGTGGTTTGAGATTTGTTGTAGCGTCCAGAGAGAGAGAGAGAGAGAGGGAGAAGGAGAAGAAGAAAGCAGGAGAGAGAGGAACGAGGACAGGGGGCTGGGCGGGAGGGGGGGCTTACCTGGTTTAGTGGTCGCCAGAGGTCCGGTGGAAGTAGGTTGAGGCAAAGATACGTTAGATAGCTGGCAACAAAAAGAAAAGCACTCGTTCAACTATATCCCCATAGTTACTAAAAATCCCTTCGTTGATTTTTTCTAGCTGTGTATGATGCATGCTCCCAATTAACTTTAAACTGTGAGTTTACAACACATGACTACTTAGTTAAGCATAATTTAATTGTTATTTTACTTAATGATTTAAACTAATAATCAAAAATAAAAAAATGGGTAAAATCCTTTGTTCTTCCATCTCCTCCAACAATGGTTACCCCTTCTATCAATCTGGGTTTTCATCATTAACCTTTGATTTCACTATAGTTTTTTTCACACTAACCTTTGATTTTACTGTAGTTTTTGGTATAGCTAGAGATTTGGGATTTAAAATAGCTAGGGTTGACAAGAAAGAGAATTTATAAAGAAATAAATAAAGAAAAAATAAAAAAGAAAGGTAATTTCAGAAGAAATAAGAGAAGAAAAAAGTTTCAAATTGAATCCATATGGAGAAAGGGAGAAGAAAGGTGTAAAAAAAACAATGAAAAAAGTGGGTAAAAATAAAGAAAAAAATGTGGAATAAAAATAAAATAAAAAGGAAAAAGAAATTGAATATCTTAAAACTAATTAGCCGTTAGAAGTAGGCCAGGTGGGGCCATTTTATGGATAATTTCATCTTACACATGCCTTTAAATGAGTTATTTCACACATTTTGCCAAACAAGTAACGAGGGGGATTTTAATAACTAAAGAGATATAGTCAGGGGGATGTTAGGGACACTGAATAGATTAAGTAGGAAACTAACAAAAACGTGATAGTTTAGGGGAATTTTAGGGTATTAACTCTATTTCCTAAGTGTGATACTGTCACTACATTTCCTGTTAGTAATTGGACAGTACCTCTTTGATGTTTTGGTTAAACCTGATAATTTGTTTAACATCTGTAGATTGGATATTATATGCTTTGAGGCACCTGTGTCTACTATCCAGTTATGATTAAGAACTTGGATAGTAAGGCTACCAGAGTACCTGCAGCAACAGCCTTGGAAGATGATCCCTCTTCAACATTTTTATTGAGCAACTGGAAAATCTATTGATATTGTTGTTGTGTGAGATAGGGTGCAGGTGGTGGAGGCTGAGAATAAGTGGCAGATTGAGGCATCATATACATCATAGGGTATTGGGGCATAATAACATATTGAGACACTACAGAATGATCTCCTTTACCATGTTGACCTGAATATGGAACTCCAGCCTGCATCTGTGGCCCTTCTCCCAGCTGATGGACATCAGCACTAGAATGAATAGCATATAGACCAGGGGTTCCTCCTGTCTTCTTACGTTTAAAATCAGTTGGATAGCCAATTAGCTTATAGCAATTTTCCTTAGCATATCCTTTGTAATGGCAGTATTCATAGTGTACTTGATTTCTTTTTTGTTTGAAATTACCTCCCGAGTTAACAAAGGTTCTATTACTGTAAAGAGCAATACTCTCCATTCTCTTAGACACTTGAACTGTTTGTGAGAAATTTGCCAAATTCCTTTAACTTTCCTGATCCACTAGTAGAGAGTAAGCCTTATTGATATTAGGAACGAAGACATCATCATAATTTGGCTTCTGTACTGTGAGTGTGACTTATTTTGGCCTATGAGAAATTGCAGAAGCCTGTGTTGTTCAAAGTGCTGAGCATACTTCTTCGATTCTAGACATAAAAAACCAGGGTAGGGCATTAGAGCATCAAACTCATCTCAAAGATCCCTCAGTTTCGAAAAATAATCAGGTGTGGTCATGGTTCCTTGAGTCAATGTATATGAATTTCTCTATGAAGATAGAGAACTCTCGAACCATTCACCTTATCAAATCTCTCTTTTAGATCCTCCCACACTTTGTGAGCATCAGATGCATACACTACACTACTTAATAAGCCTTGTCTAACTGCATTCATAATCCATGAGAGAACTGCAATATTGGCTTTCTCCCATTAATCATACAGTTCAGGTACAAATTTAGATTTAGGAAATCGTCCGTCCACAAAACCTAGTTTAGTTTTTCCTAGAAAACCAATATTCATAGACCTACTCCACAAAGCATAGTTATCTGATCCAGTTAATTGAAGAGAAATCGAGTACTACCTGGAGTATCTGTTGGTTGAAGGAAGAGAGGATGATTGTGATCAATTGTGGGAATATTGACAGTAGCTGTTGTGCCATCACTTGTATCAACGGTCATGACATTCACATCATCTCCAATCGCCATTGTTGAGAAAAGCTTCAGACCTAGATTCAACACTTACAAACCATAATTTCACCACGCGTCACTAGAAGGCAATTCTACAAGTCTTCCGCAGAACCGAAGCAACACTAGAAATGGAGAGTGAAATTGAGATAGTGATTGAGCGTAGATCAAGTCTCAAGGCTCTGATACCATGCTGACTCTATGGAAATGACATTTGAGCTAGAACAGAGACGAGCTTGAGAAGAAAATGTGATTTTGTAAAATATCAAAGCTAAATACAATCACTGTACACTCAGTGTATATATACAACTAACCTACAGTATTAACTAACTTCTGGAACCTTCTAACTAACTACTAACAAACTAACTTAACAGACTAAATAAGATTAACCACCTACTTATTGCTAACTTGACTCTAGTTACATTAGCTTTTTAGCTTTAACCATAGTCAACAAAAATAGTGTAAAGGACCATACCTTTATCCATATATTACTCATCGTTTAGGAGTTTCAAGGTGAAGCTTAATTGCTTTTGCTTCGCCTTTTAACTTAGCTACTCTTTTACTAAACGACACAATTGTCCATTTTTACTAAACGACACAATTGCTCTTTTTATATTTTTTAGGTTATACTACATATCAACGGAAAGTTCACTAGAACAAAGGGAGTGTTCTAGTACGACACAAAATAATAGTTTGTTTACCAAACGACACGATTTCCCTCACTTATATAAAAATTTATTTTCTTATAGTTATACTTAATTAAGAGTATTTCTTAAAGGCTTCAAAAAGTGTTGCAAGACTTTATTATAATAACCTCCTCACACATATTCGATAATCTCCCTTCGGATATATAATCCTATGACTTGTATTATACTATAAACTTCAAAGTATTCTTTTCTTTTAACTCCATGTCAATCAAATAAGTTTATATAAACTGAAACAGAGAGAATATATGCTAAGACACAAGCAACTGCGATATTGGCATGCTGCAAGTATGAGTGGAGTGACTTTATGTTTTGGTCATTTGTTCGAATTCTGTATCATATGTTGTCACATTAGCTATGCTGTCCCTTCATATCAGCTATGAATAGAATTTACGATAAGCTTTAACCAATAGCGTAGTCAGGAATTCCGTCAATGGAGATCAAACTTTAAATAAGTCAATAATCTTTTTGTCGGTGAATGATGTACCAAAATTTTTAGATCAATCTACGCAACATTTAGTTAAATAATAATATAAACTTTTAATAGAACTATAATTTTATAAATTAAATAATAAAAAGACAACATTAGAAATTTTACTAATAAAAGTAAGCATAAAACCAAAGTAAAGAGATAGTCTAGAGGATTTATAGTTTGTGGAGAGCTTTTGTTGAAGTAATTTTTGTAGAGCTTGACTTTTAAATTATAGAATTTATTTAAGAAATAACTTTTAGTTAAAAATTTATTTTTAAGTTTAGTTGTTTATTTCTAAATTTTAAGTTTTAAAATTTAATTTATTAAAAAAAATTGATTGAAAAAGAATCAAATAGACCATACATGGAGGTCTCCGTGTAGTTTTGGCAAATAAAAAGGGAAAAACTTTGAACCCGTGATCAATACGTCACTTTGAACATCGTGAACCGCTGTACTGCCTCATTCAACTGTGTTAAAGGTATTCAAAATATAATACATAGCCATATAAAGTAATATTTAACTTGTACACGCAATATAATTTATCGGCGAAGGGTGTGCGCTTGACCACCCTTGACATAAGGTGTATATGCCACTGGCTTTAATCCCCTTGTATCTATTACTTATAAAGTAAAACAAAAGGAAAAGTCTACTAATCATGAATGATAGTAAAACCTATTTTTATTAGACCAAGCGGGCCTGGGATCAATTTTTGACTTTTTAGGAAAATCATTAGAAAACCTATTTTCATGCATTAGAATTGGTTTATTTAGTATTTATTAATGTTATTAAGTAAATTGTGACTAGATACAAATGAATTGGAAGTGGAATCGAGAGGTAAAGTGGTAGTTGAGGCTTGATTGTGTTTGTGGCGTTGAGGTAAGTATTTGATCTAACCTTAACTTGAGGGAATAGGAGTCATGGTTTTATTTGCTATGTGTTAAGTGTTGAGTACGACGTATAGGTGTAGTGATGAGTATCTATACGTTGGTGTCAAGCATTCCCGTAGGTCTTATACAATTATTGTTGCGACTCCGTTATGTATTGTCCATGCTTCTTTTGAAAGTATTCTCGGTAACTGGCCATAGTTGAGCATTGGCTCAAGTTGAAGATTTATGTTGTGAAGCGATTGTGGAAACGAGATGAGATATACTGTTGATTCCCTTGCCGGGATATTATTGCTTATGATATTGTTTTCCTTGCCGGATGTTATTGTTACACTATTGTTCCCTTGTCGGGAATTTTTATGATTTTATTGATTCCCCTTGCCCGAATATCTTTGTGATTTTTACTTGGGTAAGGAAGAGTGTAAAGTACGAAGGATGATGTCGTGCCAATATCGTAAATGTAAAAGCACGAAGGGGCAGGGTCGCAAATGTGACTATTTCTTCGCAAATACGAAGCTGACAGGATTCCAAAAGGGTTTGCAATTGCAAACCCTGGTCGCAATTGCGACATCTGAGACCTACTTAATGAGATTTTGATTGGATTTCACCCATTTTTTAAACTCTTTCAGACCCTAAACCCTCTTGGGTGATTTTCCAAAGAAAGATTCTTCTCCAAATCATTAGTAAGTAATTTCTAACTTAATTTCTTCAATCTATAACATCTTATTGCATGATTTCATTTCAAAATCAAGGGTTTTCATAGGAAAATTGGGTATTTTTGGGTAGCACATAGGATTTTTAAATTTTGGAGATTTGGACCTTGATTTGAGGTCCGATTTAAAAAAAAATTACATATTTGAGTTTGTGGGTGAATGGGTGATTGAGTTTTGGTTTGAACTTCGGGTTTTGACCATGCGGGCCTGGGTTAATTTTTGACTTTTTGAGGAAATTATTATAAAAACCTATTTTCATGCATTAGAATTGGTTTATTTAGCATTTATTAATGTTATTGGGTAAATCGTGACTAGATACAAGCGAATTGGAAGTGGAATCGAGAGGTAAAACGGTAGTTGAGGCTTGATTGTGTTCGTGGCGTTGAGGTAAGTGTTTGGTCTAACCTTAGATTGAGGAAATAGGTATGGTGACGGGTATCTATATGTTGGTGTTAAAAATGCCCGTAGGTCTTATACTATGATTGTTGTGACTCTGTTATGTATTGTCCATGCTTAATATGATGATTATCAATGTTGAACAAGGTTTATGAAAGTATTCTTGGCACCTGACCATAGTTGAACATTGTCTCAAATTGAAAATTTATGATGTGAAGTGATTGTGGAAACGAGATGAGACATATTGTTGATTCCCTTGCCGAGATGTTATTGCTTATGATATCGTTTCCCTTGCCGGGATGTTATTGTTATACTATTGTTCCCTTGCCAGGATTCTTTTGTGATTTTATTGATTTCTCTTGCCCGAATTGCTTTGTGATTGTTGCTTGGGTGAGGAAGAGTGTAAAGCACGAAGGGTGATGCAGTGCATGATATTGTGAGTGTTAATGCATGAAGGGTGATGTCGTGCCGATATCGTAAATGTAAAAGCACGAAGGGTGATGTCGTGCCAAGATATGAGTGATAATGCACGAAGGATAATGTTGTGCCATGATTATATGAGGTAAAGCACGAAGGGTGATGCCAAACCGAATCTATTGATTCTTATGGTGAGAACGAGAGTAAAAGCACGAAGGGCGATGCCGTGTCCTTGTTATTGATTTCCTTATTCTTGCTGATATGAAATTTTGTTGTTCCTTATGATTCTTTACTGAGATTCTATTACCACTTGTTATTCCCCGCAGCATGTTTCCCCTTACCATCTTTAACTGCTAGTTTCTGTTATTATTATTTGTTGTATATGATTTAACTGCACAGGTTTATTTGGTAGCCTTGTCCTAGCCTCGTTACTACTCCGCCGAGGTTAGGCTCGACACTTACCAGAACATGGGGTCGGTTGTGATGATACTACACTCTGCACTGTATGCAGATCCCTATACTGGAGCGTTTGGGCCACAGTAAGGTAGTTGCCTTCAGTCTAGCGGAGACCCGAGGTAGTCTTGCGGACGTCCGTAGGCCTTGGCGTCCATTTCTATCTTTTTCATTCTGTTTTGATATATTTTAGAGACAGACTTGTATTTTTCATTCAGACCACTGTTTGTAGTATTGGTAGATGGTCCATGACATTGTGACACCAATACTGGGTAGAGTTGTATGTTTGATTTTTTACTAGTATTTAGTTAAATTATCCAATTTCATCTTCCGCATTTCTTTTATTATTATGGTTATTCCGCCGTTGATCACATGTTAAATTTGGAAAGGTTAAGGAAAAAGGGTAATAAAATCAGTAACACTCGGCTTGCCTAGCTTTCACGAGTATATGACATCACGACTCCCGATGGTAGAAAAACAGGATTGTGACATAAAGCTTATCCGCTCATATTTGAAAAAAGTAATACAAAAAGAAAATTCTATGAATCATACATGCTAGTACAAGTAAAACAAACAATTTTATTAGTTACGTACATGCTTAACCAACTGAATTACAAACTTACAATACAATGACGGTTTAATATCCATAAAAGAGATCCCATTATTAAACATAAAAATAGCAAATTGATTAAAATTTGGCAAGGAAAATAACTTAACAAAGTTTCTCTTAGTTTCGGAAGGCACAATGTTTTCTGATTTCACCTGCTTTACCAGTAAGGACTCCAATTTTGCCCATCTTTATCATTGATTCTCCAAAATCCTTAAAGAAAGTGGATCCGTAGGGATTTACTTGAGACAAAACATAACCTTTAGTTTCACTATTAGTGAGAAGAGCTGCATCAGATGCGAACAACCCTCTTCTTTTGCTAACCATGGTGTAATAATCAGTGTCAAAACTCTTGAAACTTCCAGGGTCCATTTCGACGACGGTGGTCAAATCTCCTGGCTTGCATTTGATCTTCAAACGACCTATGTAGTTTTGATCCATGTTTGGGTCCATGTCACCTTTGCCAGTGAAATTGTACAAACGACTTGAGAAGGAAAAACAATGTGACATTCCAATAGTATGTCCTCCTACGAATAAACAAGGAGAAATTATTGTAACTCTTCCACACGTAGTTGTTTCACAATAAAATATCAATTTTTACCTGATAAAACAACAAGGTCTTTTACATTTAAGCCCAAGGAGCCAAATGTTGTTTTAAGAGTAGTAAAGTTATCAAAAGGAGTTGGCAAATTCTTTAAGGCATCTAAGAGAATTGAAACTCTCCCATCTCTTCTTCCCAAGGGAACTGCCCAAGTTGGTCCATTAATCTGAAATAACCCATAACATATTATGTAAAAAAGTTATAAGCATAAGAACAATTTAATTACTATATATTTATTTAGTTACCAGTTCAACAGCATCACGGGCTGCTAAGGCTAAAATATCAGAGCAAGATACAACACCAGGACACTCTTTCTCTAAAGCAGATTTAGCAGCATCAATCACTTGGAATCCCCTCAGGCTTTGATTTGGAATTGCATCTTTCTCAGCTTGATTACCTTTTGTTGAATTCAGTAGAACTGAACCATCACATCCCTGTGTGATTAAGTGAATATGTTATAGTACATAAGGTAAATACATAAGGCATTAAATCGTACTAGTGCTTACCCTAACAAAACAATCGTGAAAATGCATTCTCAATAAAGGAGCAGCCAGAGTAGGAGCACGAGAAATATAGTGAGCTGTTGTTTCTTTCACAATTGCCTCCACATTTGGACATGTTTTTTTGTAGAACCCTACTTCTACACCTTGAGAATTAGCAACCTCTAATATGCAAAAAAGTTGAAGAATGAGAAATGAAAGAAACTTAAATGTTGCCATTATCTTTTTTGGACAAAGGATGATGAAGATAAATCTCAATGTACTTTCTTGCTTGAAGTGATGATTGGGACACTCAAATGCATCTTCTTTAAATAGGCAGCAGATGGTGATATATCAATCCTTTAATTTGATTTGTTAATTAAAATGGTAGGTAATTAATGGAAAGTTGATTTTGAAATTTAGCAGTTAGCACCTTCTAAGTGAAGCATTTTTTAATGTTATTATTGCTAATATATGCGAAATGGACCGATTACCAGAAAACAAAATAATCAGAGAACAAAAAGGAAAAAGAGAACGACAAACTTCTATAGTTTTTCTTGCCACTGTTGTATGATTGAGTTGTTACTATTCTGAAAGAAGATTCAACGGACTATCAACGATATTAAATGAATGCCATTCAGGTTAGGATATGATTTTCTTACCATATTGAATTTTACCTATTAAAAAAAAAGAGTTTTGATTTTTACTTTTCCTTAAAAGAAAATATAAATCTTTTTCATATTCAACAGATCCTTACTTGTGGAAAAGATTATGACCTTAATCTCTCCTTCATGCACAAGAATAGATCCCAATGTACTCTTTCAAAGAGTCTTGTTTTTGGGAGAATTCATTCTCTCGTACGATATTTTCTCTATGTTAGTAGGTTAATATTGTAGTAGGTCAATTAACCAAGTCATATTAAAATATTATGCCTCTTTTAATATACTTTATTATGATATATTGTTTGTAAGATTTACTTTGTTTGGATCCGTATAACGCCTTATTATTTTCGATCCCAACATGGATAATCAAAAACATGTGTTTCTTTTAAAGTGAATAAGCTTAGTTGGATACACTTTTATTTTCAGTTTTAAACTTGTCCACCTTAAATAATTTTTGTAGAACAGGAAAATTTATTAGGCGAACTACATAAAATACCACCCGACCTTGTGCCCAAATCCTTGTTACACACCTGTTGATTAGAATAACTTTACACACTCAACCTTTAAAAAATGTATCTATGACACATTATTTTAACTACGTGGCAAGTGCGTATTTTACACAGAAATGAGGCACGTGAACTATAAATTTTTTGTATCTAAAGCCTCATTTGGACACCACATGTCCAGTTTTTTCACTTTTTCATTTTTTTCATTTTTAGTCATCTTCGTCATTTTTATGAATCAAGTTTCAGCCAATTCCTCCATTGATGCTTATAAACAACACTCCTAATAACTTCGATTTCTCCTCACCTCATCTCAAATCCATTATAAAGCATTTTTTCTCAAATATTGCCCTTCAACCTTGCTTCAACCCCCGCCTGCTGCAATGCTAGACCCCTTACTCTTCTTCTGCACCTATCTCTGGCCTTTGCTTATTTTTTGGTGGGGGGTTATGTTTTTCCAATATAAAATCGTCTTAAGATTTTTTGTTTTCACCCGTTCTTATCCATGTTGTTTCTACAAATTGCGCAAGACCCAGAAATTGATTTTTTGAAATTATTGTTGTTGTTTGTTAAAATTGGTATTTGGTGATTGAATTAGTTGTATATTAGAAGATCCATTTCAATTGAAACTGATTTAGAGCGCCGACATCTGAACTGCTGCTATCCTTGGCGGCCTCCACTCCGCGTCTGGAATGAACTAAGTGTTCAACCAAAAAATAAATTTTTAGTCAAATCTGGAAAATAGAAGAATCCGGTTACTGATAATCGAAAAATAAATAGAGAAAAGAATTTTCAAGTACTCAGATATGAAAGCTTGTAAATCAAAGTATATTTCAATGATTCCCCCACCACTAATTATATATTTCTCCTTTTATAGGTCTCTTTGGAGAATCTTCGTAAATGTATGTTACACATAAGCCATAATGAGGCTATTATGAATATTTAATGACATTAAAAGCTGCGTTACATAATCATTACATTGAATACAAATATTCTTTAACGGCTTCGTGTTTTATGTCTCTTGAAATGCTGTATCTTTATCTTCTTATTTGACCAGGTTCATTATCCTTTTCGTATCTTGTACGTAATTACGCTTAAATAGGGACGGAACTTCCGAGCCTCTTATCTCATACCTCCTTTTTGATCCCGTGTCTCTTTTTTATTCTTTTGTTTCACACCTTTTTATCCCCCACCAGTCTATGATTCTTTGATCAATTATAACCTTTTGATGGTTCCACGTGTCATGTCTTATCCTCATTAATTTATATATATATATTTTTTCAATAGAGATAGTCCCCCCACTTTCTATTTATTCATCAGTTTGAGTACTTGGGAAGTGGATTTCATAAAAGGAGAATTTTTATCACCATTAATACTCTGATAAAGTTGGCGCTTCAACCGTCACTTCCTTTTAATGCACTAGATAGGTGTTGCTTCCTCATTAGTTGTACTGTCTCACAACACTTTTTTAGACTTTCTTTTTGGCTTTACTTTTCATGAAGTATCAGTTACCATTATTACGGTTTCTTCATCATCGTACTTTTTCCAATAGTATAAATATAGCTTCTCTTTTTGTCTTGTTCCTCACAAATTAAACCAAACATTTACGCCTTGCAAATTTTCTTCATTATTCTCTGCTTTAATTCAACTCTTGCATCCATTGCTTCATCAAATCCTAACCCTAGGAAAACTTCCATTCTAGATAATTTTCCTAATGCTCTTGTAAGACATAGAAGAGGAGGCAAATTACGCAATTTAAGCTCCACTCGTGGTAGCACTTCAACGCCTCCTTCTGGTTCTAGTCCTTCTTCTGGAACCAGGGGTTCACATTCTCAAAGGGATTCCTCTCGAAGTAAGGATTCTTCTGAGCCACAGCGTGAACCCTTGGTGGAAGAACTTATTCCCATAGAATTTTCTTTTCACCATGATAAAGAATCCCAAAAAACTCAAGTTGCTTCACTAGATTGTGCCGATCCTTATCCCACTCTAATCACAAGTGCTTTGGCACCCGTAGTTAGGAAGGAGTGTCATTGGGCTGAAGATTTTCCAATTATTATTCCTAACCCAAATCAAAGAATCATCTCTTATATTATAGGTTATTCCTTTATTTATACCTACCCATTTACTTTAGGGTTCAAACCAGCCATCGACCCGGTCATTCTAGACTTCTGTTGCTTCTTCGATGTTTGCTTGGGTCAAATTGGACCAATAGTATGGCGAGTTGTTGCTTGCTTGAGGCATCTTTCTAGTAAGTCCAACGTAGATTTTACTTTCCCCCATTTAATTCATATCTACTCTCCTAGGTTTTTCCGAAACTGAATATTTGGTTTAGTAGCCAGGAGTAAAAGAGTCTTGGTGAATCCTGAAGATGATAAAGACCAGGGCTGGTATGCTCGGTATGGTGCTGCCCCCACCGTGGGTTTAGTCGGTGAAAGAAACATCCGCTTCCCAGAAAAATGGAATTTTGCATGTAAGTATTAAATATCCCCGTGCCTTTTTATTCTCTACCTTACGTGTTTTTTTACTATTGTGTTTCTTTTTCAGCAACCATGGGTATGGTTGAACCCATATCCAATTCCGTGGTTGGGTAGAAAAACTTTTGAAGGCTACACCAATGGAAGGTAGGACGTGGAAAATCCTTTCCAGTCGCGACGGTTGGAAACCAAAGACTCGTGGTAAGAGTTTGTGTGCTTTTTTTTACCTTAAGTATTTCTACTGTCTTGGCTTTTTAACCTTCCTTTTCTTAGGTTTTGCCACTCAAGGAGTTACTCTTGAAGGTGTCTTGGCATCTCGTGGCCAAGACATATTCCTAGGATCAAATCAAGATATTTCAGCTCCCCCGAGATCTGAGAAAAGAAAATCCGTCCTTGAAGATGATTCTGAAGGAGTGGGTGAGGGCTCCTTGGTAACTAGACCACGAGCCAAGAGACAAATTGTTTCTGATGATGATATTAATATCTCTCTTGACCTGCCCCTTTCTGAACCTGTCGTTGTTTCAGTGGTTATTCCTGATGATGACATTTCTCCCCCGTCTGATATTGTTGACTCTATAAACCAGCTTTTTATCACTGGTTTTAGTAGTGGTCTTTTATGTCCGATTTTGGATGAACTTCCCTTGTCTTCATCTACCGTTCCTGTGATTGTTGGTCTATCTCCCTCATCTATTACTTCTATTCCTTTCTCTACTATCTCTTCTCTTACAATCACTCCTCCCATAATTCATCACACAGAAGTAGGTTCCTCGAGTAAGAGTTCCACTATGAGGAGTGTTACCATTGAAGTTCCTGCTAATAGCAGTCTCTTGAGGAAATCTAGACAAGCCGATACCTGGCTCAAACCTTTGATTGGTCCCACTGAGAAAGCAAAACTTGAGAGTCATAGTAATATGACTCTCTTGAATAACATTGTTCATGCCAGTTTGAAGGTACCCCTTAATCTCTTGTTTTATCAAGATTCTTTTTTCTTTAGGAATTTTTAATCTTATATCTTTCACATGAACAGGTCAACCTCATTGGTACCGAGCTTATGAATCGAGTTTCTCTTTTAGAGAAACTGGCTCGTGACCTGGAGAAAACTGCTCATGATGCAGAAGAAGCTGCTCATGACTCTCAATTTGAGGCCAAAAATTGGAAAGGCCAGTATGAAAGTCTGCAGATTGATATGGACATTTGGAGAGAAGAAAAAGTTCCCTAGAGAAACAAGTCCAAACTCTTACCTCTGAATTGGAAACGGTCAAGGCTACTTCAGATCAGTCTAAGAGAGAAAAAGAACTTTTTGCGGAGAAATTATCCATGGTTGCTAATGAAAATAAAGCTCTAAAAGCCTTGTTAGCTTAGAAGGAAATACATGCAGAAGGGGTGGCACAAGATCTTGCTCGAGTACAAGAGGATTTGCGAGCATCTGCAGACAAAGTTCGTGCTTTGGAAAATTCTCACACCTCATTGCAGTCATCTCATGATTCTATTTTGCTTAAGAATGAGGAGCTCAAGAACGAAGTTACGGCCTGGGAGAAGGATTATGAACTTCTCGAGGAATCCTCCAACATTGAAGTGAGTTGGACTTTTCTCAAGACCCGCCGTGACACTTTGGTAGAGGTGAGCCGGGAAGATTTTAACCTTGAATCCGAGTTGGCTAAGGTAAATGAAGCCATTGAAAGAGCACAACAGCCACCAAATTTTTCATCTCCTGAAACTAGTCTTCCCGTAGTTGAAAACTCTTTGATTGAGGTTCCTTCAAATGAAACTTCTTTAATTGAGACTGCTTTGGTTGAAGCTTCCATAGATGAAGTTCCTGTATCTGAAGTCCCCGTGTCTGCTGTTCCTAAGACTCTTGTGTCTGATGAGATCATTGCTAGTGTTGGACTTTCTTTAAGTTCTTCCGCGCCTATCGTCATTAGTCAAGTTGGGGTTTCGCCCGTGGATGTTGCCAATACCATGACTGAAGATCAACTCTTAGCTGTTGATGATGCAAATGCATTTGAGTCTGTAAATGATTCTTCTTCAGTTATTTTACCATAAAAGGTTCTTTTTTGTAATTTGAGGTTTCCCCTTTTTGCAGGTGCCCCTCTAGAAGTCTATGTTCAAAGTTTTTGGTTTCTTATAATAAATTTTTGTAGTTAAACTCCTAACTTAGAGTTTTTTAAGACTTCAAGTCCCCAAGCTTTGTTTAAGGGCACTTTGATTCGATGATCAAGTTTTATACTTAATTTTTAATATTTAAGAAGTTCGTTTTTTCGAACTTTTGTCTATTTTATTCATGCCTCTTATTTTTGTAGGACTTAAAGAATAGATTGCATTTTTACTTTCTGAAAATGCTATCTTTATTATCACGATTAAATAACATGAGTTTTATAAAATAGGGCCCTTTTATATATTGACACTTGATGAAGAGGACGTCTCAACTTCATAATGGTGTTTTATATGATATAAGAAATAGGAACATACATATTTATCTGGAATAACTTGAACAAGTTTTTATTCATGAACTTTGACAAGTTGTAAATCATTCCTTACATGTATTTGAATTACATCTATAACTTTTCTCGTAACTGTTTTTCTTGTAACAGATTCACAAAAAATAGAACAATAGATACTGGGTTTTTTCTTATAACCTGTTTTCATATACAGCCTTCACCCTAATTAGGAAGGGTTTGAGAGGTGATTCCATTGTTCTCATGGGAAAGAATACTATGATGGAATGTCATGACTCATTTAGCTTCCACTCTGCACTTGACTTCTTTTAGGCTTGATTTTACTCCGTCTTCTTTGCCTTTTATATACACGTGATTGTATATTCTATGTAGTCCCCCAAGTGTTTGAGTGTTGAAGTATGAAGCCTCGAGCACTTGATAGTTTCCTCTATCTGGCCCCTTTCCTGAAAAGGAAATACGTACGGGACTCGGGGGTATGATTATAGATAAAGACTGCTTTTCCCGTGTATGTTTCTATCAGAATTATTGCAACCCTAGGCCTGGAATTTTAGTGTATTCCATTTTTCCTTACATGTCATGACTCATCATTTAGTACGGGTAAGCATTTTGCCTATCATCTAAAATCGTTAGTCAAAAAATTATAAATAATTCAAAAAATAAAATCTAACATAATGATACCTGACCGAGTGTTTTTCCTTAGAAGTAATATCTCTTCAAATGAATAGCATTCCAATGTGAGGGAAGTATTTTCCNCCAATGTGAGGTAAGTATTTTCCCGTCCATTGTCTCCAACTCATATGCTCATTTCCCTACAATATCATGAATTCTATAGGGCCCTTCCCAAGTTGAACTTAATTTACCAGCGTTGGCTGCCTTTGCAGATTGAAAGACCCTTTTAATCACGAAGTCCCCAATTTTGAAGTATCGCAAATGAGCTTTCCTGTTGAGCTTTCCTGTTGTAATATTGTTCGATCACTTGCTTTTGTGCGGCCATTCGTATTAACGCAGCCTCTCTCCTACCTTCTAACAAATCTAAATTGACCCGCATCTCTTCATCATTAGATTCATGCGTTGCTTGGGACACCCTCGTGCTTGGATCCCCTATCTCAACTGGGATAAGTGCCTCAGTCCCGTAAACCAAGGAAAAAGGGGTCTCACCTGTGCTTGTTTTCGTGGTTGTGCAGTATGCCCATAAGACTCCAGGTAATACTTCACGCCAGTTACCCTTTGATTCCTCTAATCGTTTCTTTAAATTATTGATGATGACTTTATTTGTCGATTCCGCTTGCCCATTTCTTACAGGATGATATGGTGTTGATGTTATCCTTTTTATTTGCCAACTTTGAAGGAATTCCGTGACCTGAGCTTCGATAAATTGTAGACCATTGTCACATACAATTTCTTTTGGTACACCAAATCGACAAATGATATTTTGCCAAATGAAATCCTTGACTTTTTTTTCTCGTACCTTTTTAAATTCTCCTGCTTTTACCCATTAAGTAAAATAGTCAGTGAGTACAAGTAGAAATTTTACATGTCCTTTAGCTTAAGGCAATGGTCCAACTATGTCCATTCCCCATTTCATAAATGGCCACGGTGCAATAACCGGATGTAACAACTCAGTAGGTCTGTGCATATTATTACCGTATCTCTGGCATTTATCGCATTTAGCTACGAAGTTCGTTGCTTCTTCTTCCATTTTGAGCCAGTAATATCCTACCCTGATCAAAGTTCTTACCAGTGACCTTCCTCTTGCGTGGTTTCCACAATGTCCTTCATGTATTTCCCTCATTACATATTCTGTTTGAAAAGGTCCAAGGCATCTTTCTAATAGGCCACCAAACATCTTTTGATAAAGGTTACCTTGTTTTAAACAGTAACGAGCTGCCTTTTTACGAAGTGCATGTGCTTTTGTCTTGTCATCAGGTACGGTACCATACTGTAAAAAACCTACAAGTTCATTTCTCCAATCCCAAGTTAGATTATTAAAATTTACCTCTTTCTTATCAGGTTCGAGAACCGAGTGAAATAAATGTATAACTGAGGCATTGGCATCCTTTGTTATATCAGCTGTTGATGCAAGGTTCGCTAAGGCATCTGCCTCAACATTATCATCACTTGGTATTTGTATAACCTTCCAAGATTGGAATTGTTTTATCAGTTCCCTTACCTTTTCCAAATATTTTTGCATCCTTACCTCCCTGGCTGTGTAAGTCCCCAGCATTTGATTAACCACGAGTTCAGAATCACTTTTTATCACTACCTGACTTATCCCAAGTTCTCGTGCCAATTCCAGACTTGCAATCACAGCTTCATACTCTGCTTCATTATTAGTTACGGAATGACATTTAATAACTTGCCTAATAGTTTCTCCCGTGGGTGGTACTAAAACAATTCCTAACCATGCACCTTTAATGTTAGACGATCCATCAGTAGATAATGTCCATATTCCTAGATTTGCTCCATTGAGTACCTGAACTTCTTTTTCTGCTTCTAATTGCATCCCTTGGCTAAAATCAGCCACAAAATCTGCCAGTAATTGGGATTTTATTGCTGTTCTGGGTAGGTACGTGATTTCATATTCACTTAATTCTATAGCCCATTTAACTAATCTTCCTGACAATTCATGTTTATGCAGTATATTACGTAAGGGAAATGCAGTTACTACAGTAATTGGGTGACATTGGCAATATGGTCTCAATTTTCTAGATGCCATGATTAAAGCTAGTGCTAATTTCTCTACTTGAGGATACCGTATCTCTGCATCTAACAAGGATTTACTAACATAATAAATAGGATATTATTTGCCTTGTTCTTCCCGAACCAAAACAGCACTTACCGCAACTTCTAAAATAGCAAGGTAGATGAAGAGCCTTTCACCAGTCTTAGGTTTCGCTAACAATGGTGGATTTGCCAAATATGTTTTCAAGTTTCTAAGTGCTTGTCGACAGTTTTCATTCCATTCAAAGTGATCTTGCTTTTTAAGGGCTGAGAAGAACTTGAAACACTTTTCTGATGATTTTGAGATGAATCTTCCCAAGGCTGTGATCCTCCCTGTTAGCCTTTAAACTTCTTTTTTATTTGTCAGTACATCAGGAATTTCCTCAATAGCTTTAATCTGAGCTGGGTTCACTTCAATACCACGGTTAGAACCAAGAAACCCCAAAACTTTTCCTAATGTCACATGAAATGCACATTTTTCTGGGTTCAGTTTCATATTATATTTTCATAAGATTCTAAACGCTTCAGATAAATGTGATAGATAATCCTCTGAATGTTGAGTCTTAACTAACATGTCATCTATATAAACTTCCATGGTCATACCTAAATGTTCTTGAAACATTTGAGTAACTAACCTCTGATACGTTGCACTAGCGTTTTTAAGACCAAAGGGCATTACTTTATAGCAATAAGTCCCCCTATCCGTTATAAAATATGCTTTTTCCTCATCTTCTGGATCCATTTTTATTTGGTTATAACCTGAGTATGCATCTAAAAAACTTAATAGTTCATGTCCTGCAGTATCATCAATTAACTGATCTATATGTGGTAAAGGAACAGAGTACTTCGGACATGCTTTATTAAGATAAGTGTAATCCACACATACGCGCCACTTACCATTCTTCTTAGGAACCACAACAGTGTTAGCGAACCAGTTAGGATATTTTACCTCACGAATTGACCCTATTTTGAGCAATTTTTGAACCTCTTCTTGAATCACTTGATTCTTAAAATCCCTTTGCTTTCGTTTCTTTTGCTTGACTGGTGGTTATGATGGGTCTTCATTCAATTTATGAGTCATGACCTCCGGTGGTATCCATGTCATGTCAGAATGGGATCAAGCAAAACAATCTGCGTTAGCTTTTAAAAATTCAATTAACTTACGTTTTACCTCTGGGCTGAGATTTGCTCCTATATACACTTTCCTCTCGGGCCAGTGTATAAATAAAACTGTAGCCTCTAACTCTTCGATCGTCATTTTAATGTTCTCGTTTTCCTCTGGTTCTTGAATAGTGTCAGACCTTGAATCCACGTCTGTTTTTCCTTCTTCAGTTAAGGTTGAAGCTGCTCCCTCCTTAACTGAATTTTGTAATTGCTATTTGGCTTCGCTTTGAACAGTTGAATCTGCAACAGAGTTTACACTCCTAGATGTTTGTTGATCACCTCTGATCTAGAAAATTCCCCATGGTGAGGGAAATTTAATAAATTGATGCAACGTTGACGGTACAGCATCCATATCATGGATCCATGGCCTCCCAAGGATTATGTTATAAGCCATTTCCAAATCTACCACCTGGAACTTAGTATCTTTGACAACACCTTCTGCAAAGGCGGTAAGGATCGCTTCGCCCTTGGTTGTGACATTGGAATTATCAAACACTGACAAAGTATGTGCTTTTGGAACCAACTTGTCCTCAGCTTGCATTTCGCGTAACACTCGTGTCAAGATAATATTTACTGAACTACCTGGATCAATCGGAAAACATTTCACATTAGTATCATGTACGAGCAATGATATTACCAGCACATCGTTATGTGGAGTCATGAGGCCTTCTGCATCTGCGTCACTGAACGTGATATTCTCCTCCTCCAACACGTGTCGTAACCGCTTTCCATGAGTGATCGTCATTTTGGATATTTATTGGCTGCAGTATACGAGACATCATTGATATCTTCTCCTCCACTTATAACGTTGACTGTCCGTTTCGGAGAGGGCGGCTTCGAGGGCTCCTTTTTATTTTTCATGTATGCTTGTTTACCTTTCTCACTGAATAATTCAGTGATATATCCTTGCTTTAACAAATGATCCACCTCACTTTGTAGAAATCTGCAATCTGCGGTTTTATGCCCGTGATCATTATGGAATTCACACCAGTGATCAGGGTTTCTTCTACTTGGGTTTGATCTCATCTCCTTCGGCCACCGTACCGTATCTCCCATGCCTCTTAAAACAACCACTAGCTCGGAAGTAGTTACATTAAAATTATAACCACCAAACCTTGCCTTCAAACTCCTATCATTATCTCGATGTCCACGTGTGCCTCGATCATTGCTGAACCTTGACGAAGAGCCTGATTCTCTATGTCTGGGCTTATGATCGTACCTTTCTTGTTTTGACCTTGAGTCTTTACCCGCAGGTCCAATATAAGGATCGTACCTATTTTTACCGGATCTCCTTTCATTGTCTACACGCCTTGAACTTGTTTTCTCATCTGTTTTAGGTCGCAAGATGATATCTTCCTCGATCCTCATCTTTGTGATATACCTGTTGTAGACGTCGTTCCACGTTGTTGCTGGGAATTCTCGAAGGCTTTCTTTGAGTCTCCTCATGGCTTCTGAACTTTTCTCATTCAGATTACTAGCAAAAGCTATGGCTGCCCAGTTGTCAGGTACTCGCGTTAGCAATATTCTTTCCCGTTGAAATCTATCTACAAATTCTCTCAGTAACTCAGAATTTCCTTGCTAGATTTTGAAGGTGTCCTCCATCCTCTTTTCAATTTTTTGAGCTCCCGAATGTGCTTTAATAAACGAATCTACAAGCTCAGCAAAAGAATTTATAGAATTTTCAAGTAGAAGAGAATACCAGGTTAAATCTCCTTTGGTGAGTGTTTCACCAAATTTTTTGACTAGGACCGATTCAATTTCTTGCTTAGTCAAATCATTCCCTTTGACTCATGTGGTGAATGCAGTGATGTGGTCTCGACGGTGTCACACCTCCTTTTTACACCGAATTTTTAATACACCCCGTGAAGGGCGTAATAAACGAGTATTTCCACTTAAAGGACAGTCAGAACGGGATTTATTATTATTTATTCAGAGTCGCCACTTGGGAGATTAATAGTGTCCCAAGTCACCGATTGAATCCCAAACCGAGGAAATATGACTCTGTTAACAGTCCGCGAACCAGAAATCCGGATAAGGAATTCTATTAACCCGGGAGAAGGTGTTAGGTACTCCTGAATTCCGTGGTTCTAGCACGGTCGCTCAACTGTCATATTTGATTTTATCTGATTTCCATACATATTCTATTTTTTATGTGTCTTTTATTAATAACCCGCTTTTATTGCATTTATTGTTTATTTTTACAAGAATTACAACGTCGTGAAAATGTATCTCGAACCACACTGTACCAGTACGCCTGTGGCCTTTAACACATTTTGACTTCGTTGAGATTCGGATTCGGGTCACATAAATGTGCACCCGTATTTAAGAAAGTAATATTATTATAAATCGCGCCTAAAGCATCTACGTGTTAATTAACTTCGGGAAAGACTGTGAAATTCGCTAAACAGTCCTACTAATTCTAATATTTTTGTGAGCAATTATTGAGGGCCTTGCAATTTTATTCTTCAATTGTGACAAAGCTCATCTCATTTGTATTATTTAAGGGCAATCCTAAAGTATACTATATTTTCTATTGGTTTTTGTCTCTAAAATGAATGAAAAAATCCTAGTTAATTATTTAATAACTATTTAATTTAGAGTTTACAAGTTCATACAAATTTATATCTCCAGATAACTTGGGCCTTGAACACAACCATTTAAAAAAAAAAAAGAAACTGTTGATCCAAACAATCACAATGCAGGCCAGTCATAAGCTGGGCCAAAGCCAACTGGACACAAGACAAGAGGTGATTTGAGCCATTCATGAGGGTTCTCAGGCCTTATACTACCCGGAAATGGATTGGCCATCCTTAATCATTAGTTTAAATACGGCCTCAATTCAAGTTTACACAAATAATAAAACTACTCAAATTATTCAAAATGTTACTCAAGTTAATGGAACACTGATTACGCTTATTCTGGTCTTAAATTCAAGTGAGTTTTCATATTTAACTACTGGTAAATTCCTTTTACTTATATAAAAAACGAAACGAAATCTGCAGAACTCAACTTGAAATGAAAGTGTGAACTAATGCATATTTTTTTAACAGAAGAAACATATGAATCTGTGGTTGTAATAATGTTTAATTTCCAGTTACTTCACTTGTACCAAAATTTCAAAAGCGGAGTAATTACTAATTCATACAAAATTAGCTAGAAATCTGATCCAGATTTACTGATTATTTCAGAAAACTAATACTACATATATATTCTAAGTTCGTAAAAAAAAACTAATTCCTATATCTAACAATTACTTTTTCTAATACTATAAGTTCCGAGTTCTGTTAAAGTTCTATTACAAATATAACACAACGAAAGTTCGAATATGACAAGAGAAAAGTCCAAAACATTATTACAATTAACTATTCCTAATGAATACATATTACTTTAATATAAATCTATATCTATTCGAATCTAATTACACATAAATGTATATATGGTTAAAAAAATTATAAGTATCAATTGGATTTGTTTTCATTGCATATGACTTGAAATACAGCAGTAGAAGCAAATGTGTACCTGGAAATGAATGGAAAATCAATGAGATTCTAGGTCGAAATAACAGAAACAAGGATCAGCAATAGGAATTCAACAGCAATTCAACTACAGCCTCAATCAACACCAGATTTAATCACATTAAACGACAGTAAACAGCAGAATAACCAATCACTTGACTAACGGAATGCAATTTCAACAAAACTTGACAATCAGAACCAAACAACCTTCAGATTGATGTGAGAACTAATGGAACAATGGGATTTTTGAACTATTTCTACTATTTTTTGGTATTTTTAAATTTTGGAAATGAAGAACTTCGAAAGTAAAGACTTAGAATTGCAGAAATGCTTTCAGGAAGATTTCAAATTGCCAAACTTATTCAATGAGGCCTATGGAGGCCTATTTATAGAGTTTAAAAGGGAGGAAAATTCAAACTTTATTAATTACAAAGTAGTCCCCCTTTTATTTCAATTTTGTCTTTATCTTTTTTTAATTATTCGATTATTACCCCTTATTTATGAAGAATTACCCATGTTCCCCTTTCTAGAACATTCTATCCAAGTATAATTCCCCTTCTGCTCCCATTTCTATTCAGCATTCACTGAATTATCCTTTTCTTGTGCTCATATTACCCCTACTTCCTAAGACTTATTATATTTAAACCTTTTATTGTACCCAACTTATCCCTGAATATGACTTGAATTCACCAAATGACCCTACTGTCTTTTACCCTTTTACCCACCCCCCTATAAATTTTGATTAATTTTTAGAATTAACTACTAATGAAGTGTAATCAGAAACAATCAGCTATAACCAATCGAATCAAATATTCAAACTAATCAATTCAATTCTTAAAACTAACTAATAACAAAATAAAATTATTTATAAAAATATCAAAATCATAAAAGATTAAGAACCAACAGTTAATTGAAAATTCAGAAACCAACAGAAATTTTCTTATATTAATTTTATTAACCCTAATTTACTACTGATTATTAATATCAATATCTAAAAGAAATTAGTTCAAACAT
>MU714976.1:109275-131090 GCA_026770625.1 Nicotiana glauca
GAACTTCAGGGCCTTGGGATATCAGTTTCTTGGTTTTTGGTCACCGGCAGACCTTTGAGTTTTGATTTGAACCTTTTCAGTGGCTTTTATGGCTTGAAAGTTTCAGAATGGGGCTAAGGACGTAAAGAGGAAGCCATGGTATGATTTTGGCATGATTTGAGTGAAGTATTTTTCGCCGGAATTATGGTTCCGGCGACACTAAATTGGATATTCGAGGTGTTCTAGTAAGATTCGAGGGAAGATAATTAGAGGGGTGGAATAAGGAGGCTAAGGCGGTTCTGGGGTGTTAGTGGTGTGGCGGTTGGTAAAGGCGGCGTCTCCCGCCGGTAGGGTTCCGGCGGGGACTGGAGAGGGTTTGGGGGCGGCTAGGGTTTGACGAGGATGAAGAGATGAAATGAAATGATTTTAGGGGTATGTATATTTGTTATATTAAAGATGTATTGATGAACCGTAACCGTTGGATTAGACAGATCAACGGCTCAAATTCATTGAGCCTTAAAACGGCATCGTTTGATTTTAATGAAAGTGTGACATCGTCCGTTAGATCAATCAAATGAACGGCTCAGAGTAAAGCTTCCAAACGCCGTCGTTTTATTCATCAGTGATCTGTGTTATGTGACCGTTGGATTAATTATTTCAACGGCTTAGATCTCATGCAATTAAACGGGGTCGTTTTGGACTCCCTGGCTGACCGGGTGATCATTTTGGGCCTGGACAATTTTTATTTTTGGGCTATTAATTATTCCGATTTTTAGCCAAAATATTATTGTTTTGTATTTTTGTATTGTATTTTGTATTTTCTTTTCTTTTGTATTTTGTATTTTCTGTTTCTTTTGTATTTTTGTATTTAATTTCTGATTTTATTAAATTGTTAAACTAATTAATTTCTAGAATTTATTTAATATCTATTTTATAGTAAATTTCAATTTAAAACTAAAATGTTATTTTCCATTAATTTGTTCCCAAAATGAATTAATACCAAAATTGTAAAATTAAAAATCCTAATGCATATGCATATTTTTTACATTTTTAATATGAATTATTATGCAAAATTACCAAAAAATGCCACAAATATCAATCAAAAATTTGAAAAATTATTTTGTTTGGATTTTTTAGGAATAATTTGCTTAGGGCAAAATCACATGCTCACAGACGGTCTGATGTTCCATCGTACTTTGGAATATCAGGCATTTTAAATTTCTTCAGAATTGGGAGGGGGCGACACTCGACTTCCATGGTTGTTGAGAATATTTGTCTATGTCAACCCCTTTGTTCACAAGTGGTACCCAAGGTATTTGTTCTATGCGTTCATTTTGCTCCTTAAGCTGTTTCTGCAAGGTTAGTACGAGATTTTGTATATCAGAATTAACTTGATTACCTGGGTCTCCTTCTTGAATTTCACTAGGAGTTCCACCACTACCTGAATTAACCAGTCGAAAACGGGGATTCTCTAAAGTATTATTGTTTGGAGTTGGTGTGGGCGGAGCAACAGGTAACTTATTAACAAAGGCTTGAAGAGCTTTACTGACTTGAGAAGCAATTATTTTTTGCAATGCCTCATTCATATCTTCAACATTATTGAGTTGATCCTGTTCATTTATGAGATCCATCAGGAGTGCCTTCGCGAGATTGTCGTGAAGAGCCTCGTGGAGAACCTTGTGGAGAATCTCCTTGAAGTTGTTGGATTGTTTGAATTTCTGGAAGTCCTAGGGTGTTGTCGTTGCTGTTTGACATGACTGATGTGAACAAGAAAATCAAGTAAAAATATCGTTGATTATCATATTCCCGGTAACGGAACCAATTTGTTCAACCAAAAAATAAATTTTTAGTCAAATCTGGAAAATAGAAGAATCGGGTTACTGATAATCGAAAAATAAATACAGAAAAGAATTTTCAAGTACTCATATATGAAAGCTTGTAAATCAAAGTATATTTCAATGATGCCTCCACCACTTATTACATATTTCTCCTTTTATAGGTCTCTTTGGAGAATCTTCGTAAATGTACGTTACACCTAAGCCATAATGAGGCTATTATGAATATTTAATGACATTAAATGCTGCGTTACATAACATTACATTGAATACAAATATTCTTTAACGATTTCGTTATTTATGTCTCTTGAAATGTTGTATCTTTATCTTCCTATTTGACCAAGTTCATTATCCTTTTCGTATCTCGTACGTAATTACGCTTAAATAGGGACGAGACTTCCGAGCCTCTTATCTCGTACATCCTTTTTGATCCTGTATCTCTTTTTTATTCTTTTGTCTCGCACATCTTTTATCCGGCACCAGTCAACGATGACCAATTATAACCTTTTGATGGTTCCACGTGTCATGTCTTATCCTCATTCATTTATTTATATATTTTTCCCCAATACACTAAGTAGTTGGATCGAAATTTGTTTAAGAAATTTGAATTTTTGAGTTGGATTAAACTTGAAGAAATCTAATGTTGATGTTGAAAACTTTGGTTGTTGATTTGTATTCATGTTCTCTGATCTTGAAACTGAGATGAAGGTTGTAGCAACCATGGTGGTTGGATTTAATCGAGAAAGAAGATGGATTTCTTTTTCTTTTAACTTCATGAGACGTGTCATGATTTTTTTGGTGCGTAACATATACCTATTTAAAAGAAGTGGTCAAATACAAAAGTGATGTGTCATAGACACATTTTTGAAAGGTTGAGTGTATAAAATTATTTTCGTAGTCTACCGGTGAGTAACGAAAATTTGGGGACAAGCTCATGTGGTAATCTATGTATTTCGCCAATTTATTACGATCCATTTTACTTGTTTGTATCGAGGTATAACTAATCGTTGGATTGTTATACCACAACGATACCAAGATTCCAGTATAAAATCATATTATTAGTAGTAGTCAACCAAACGAAATATAAAATGATACCGACTTTTATACCAGAAATATTTTCATAATCACGGCATTCAAAAGTGTAATTTTATTCGTTTTGAGCCAGAGTTTCTCCAAAAGAAAATAGTAGAGCTGTTCTAGAATTTACAACTCGTTAAAGTGAAAATTTGGAAAAATAAAATTGTGGTCGACTATAATACAGACTGAAGTTAAGTACTGCAAAGTTCTATAATAAAGTTCCTGGTCTATGTACAAGTCAAATATTTGAAGATAACGCTGTGATATATATACAAAGAATGCGCTGTTTAGGTAGTGTATACGGATAGAGTTGAGTTGGTATGTTATTCCTTTAGTTGTCTGTTATTTATATATCCCAAGTCAAATAGTGAAGAAGAATGCAGCCAACCAGATCTTCAAAGGGCAAACAATTGAATTGGTTCAATTGCATGGTACTAACGAAATCGAGTGCTAATTCTCATTTTATTGAATTAAGCGATCGATGTGCTAGCAGATATTTATTTTGAATTCGATAATTTTTTCAAAAAATATTTCGGTATATTTATTTATTTTATTATTAAGAGAATCAATCCTACTATTTCTAGTTCTGGGGTTTTCACGCTTGAAAAAAGAAACCTGGGCGCGTCGACAAATTAATCATCGGTACGGCATTAAATGTAGCCTTTCCCCGTGGCAAGATACCAAATATTTATAATGCTCCGGTGGTTCAAGGTCGAGATAGTGTAGGTCAACCATTTAATGTGGCTTGTGAGGCACAACAATTATTAGGAAATAATAGAGTAATAAGGGTTATAGCTATGAGTACTACAGACGGTTTAACGAGAGGAATGGAAGTAATTGACACAGGAGCACCTATATATAAAAAAAAAATCAGAAAAATGACTTATTTTTGACAAACACATTTTGTTTGTCAACATGTTGAAAGAACATCTTTATTTTCATGGGCAAGTATTGCATTTGCAAGTATACAATTAATATCATAAAAGTTTATATAAAGAAAATTTGTTGTTGCTTTGTTCCTACTTTCTTCTATCTATATCGAAGACTGCATCTCACTGAATATATATGAAATAGAACAAGTAGCAAAACAGGTTGGAGACTTGATTAATAAACAAGGATATGCCATAAGCATCTATATATTTGAGCTGTCCTGGCTGCTAAAGTAGCAGGTATTTGTACCTCTTTGATAAAAGTACTTGGACTTCACATGCACCATTATGAACATATATAGATGATAGATATACTCCAGGAGCAGTTAGAGGAGGATACAACGTTACAGCTGGATTCATTTGAACCAGTGCTTTAGACGAAGAATAAAAATTTAGGTGTAAACCCGTGACCAACTCGAAGGGGCTGAAGTTCGACGCAGAGCTTTTTGGTTGTTAAGTTATAGCAGGACATCTACAAAAATAGCAAAGAATAGTAGATATGAACTCATAATTTTAAAAATACATACAACTTTAAAGATTGAATTTATAGAGCTTAAATTCTGCATCTATTTCTTCTTATATATATACCTATTGAGTTACGTTAGCACTATTCAACGTTGATGCATGTCATGGAAAATTTTTTGAAAAAGAAAAGACAGGAAAGATGATTATAAGCCCAAATAATTGGGAAGGTTGATTGGGTCAACTTAGAATTAGCGGTACTTAACCCTTATCTGATTCGATCAACAAGGCCACGGCCAACCCGCCATCATGAAGGCGCAACCCCAACGTGGTCACGGCCACTTATTGCCAGCTCACAAAGCTCACATCTATAAATACCAAGAGAGGAAACCCTAGAAAAGGGGGGCTTCTTCTTCACCACTATTGAAAAAAGAGAAAAGAGACACAACAATACCCATATTATGGGAAAGTGAAACACCATTGTAAGGCTCTGAACCTCTTCATGGAGAGGCAGACCAAATCAATACTATCAATAAAGGCTTTTAATGTTTTTTCCTCCTAGCTCTGAGTACTTATTCTCGTTTCCTTCATTTGGTCCAATGGATTATTACGGTTTGCTATGATTGTCCCGCAATTTATTTATATTGTTTTACACTCATAAAGTAGGTGATAACTTTTGAGCAAATAATTTGGCGCCGTCTGTGGGGATTTCCTAGCAAAATCGCGAAGTTCTTCCCTGGGCCAAAAGGAAAGAAACGCCGAAAAAGGAGGAAAACAACCCAGCTCAAACAAGCCAAAGCGGCATATCGGACAAGGGGAACTCGAAGATCTCAAATCAAGATTCAAGTCCTCTCTCTCTCTCTGATCTCGGATAGTGCAACCAAGAAGAAGAAGCCCCTCCTAAGGGAGGATCTCTGTAAGGCATCTCCCGCATCCCTGATACGGGCCCCGACCGGGAACCGGCACGGAGATATCCCAAGCCGAGAGTCGCCTCAAGAAAGCCTGCATAGCCCGATTGGGAAGACAACGTATAAACTGCTCAAGGTCTCAAATCAAAACCGAGCTTCAGCACTCAATACCCACAACGTGAGGACTCAGGCTATGTGCCTTCGCCAACAAGTTCAATTATGTTGAACCAAGACTCAGGCTATGAGCCTTCACCACCAAAATTAACAAAGTTCAACAACAGTTTAACCGGGACTCAGGCCATGAGCCTTCGCCATCCAAATTGACAATGTTCAACAACAGTTGAACTAGGACTCAGGCTATGCGCCTTCGCCAACAAGTTCAACTATGGTTGAACCAAGACTCAGGCTATGAGCCTTCGCCATCAAAATTGACAAAGTTCAACAATAGTTGAACTGGGACTCAGGCTATGCACCTTTGCCAACAAGTTCAACTATGGTTGAACCAAGACGCAAGCTATACGCCTTCGCCATCAAAATTAACAAAGTTCAACAACAATTGAACCGGGACTCAGGCAATGAGCCTTCGCCATCCAATTGACAAAGTTCAACAACAGTTGAACTGGGACTCAGGCTATGCGCCTTCGCCAACAAGTTCAACTATGGTTGAACCAAGACTCAGGCTATGATCCTTCGCCATCAAAATTGACAAAGTTCAAGAACAATTGAACTGGGACTCAGGCTATGCGCCTTCGCCAACAAGTTCAACTATGGTTGAACCAAGACTTAGGCTCTGAGCCTTCGCCATCAAAATTGACAAAGTTCAACACCAGTTGAACTAGGACTCAGGCTATGCGCCTTCACCAACAAGTTCAACTATGGTTGAACCAAGACTCAGGCTATGAGCCTTCGCCATCAAAATTGACAAAGTTCAAGAACAGTTGAACTGGAACTCAGGCTATGCGCCTTCGCTAACAAGTTCAACTATGGTTGAACCAAGACTCAGGCTATGAGCCTTCGCCATCAAAATTGACAAAGTTCAACAACAGTTGAACTGGGACTCAGGCTATGCGCCTTTGTCAACGAATTCAACTATGGTTGAACCAAGACTCAGGCTACGCACCTTCACCATCAAATCCAACGAGTTCGACCTCACTCGAACCATAAGGCTAGATGCGTTCGTCCTCAAATCTAACAAGTTCAACTGCAGTTGAACCATGACTCGGACCAAGCTCCTTCACCATTGAACTCAGCAAAACCTAACCTCCACCGAATCAAGGTGCGGGTTAAGCACCCTCGGCATTCAAGTAAGTACGCACAACTCGAACAAAGATTAGGGACACGTTAAGTTCTGCCCCGGTCAAACTATAATGCTACGATTTTTATCATCACGGCCAGTAGTTCGACCACTCCCGAACTGGGACTAAGGCGAAGAGCCACTATCGCCAAGCAACGGCTCCGACTCGCTCACCCCGAGTCGAAGAAAAAAATTCATCAACAATCAAAAACTAACATGCCTACCAGAGTCAAACTCAAAGGCAAATCACCCCTTCGAACGCATGCAAAGAAAAATCCAAGGGGGAAAAGGGGAGGTACAAAACAAATACAAGGCAAATAACGGAAAGGTGATTTCATTTATCTACAAAGTTAATTGCGGGTCATCCCCGCTTACACCTGGCCAAAGCCGGTCAATACAAGGAAAAAGAAGAAGAAAAACAAGAAACATCTAAACGCCAAACGGCGAACAAGACAAGAAAAATGCATAACACCTTTTTACTCGGTGCCGTCCGCACCACCATCTGTGCCATCGTCAACCTCTAGCGTCGCTGCGTCGAAACACTATCGGTACGGGCCTCACGATCCTTTTGACGCGCTCCCTCGAAAGCATTTTCGTCCACGATACCGGCCTCCCACAAATTCTTATATACATCATGTTGGGCCTCAGCAAAGACCCAAAGTTCGCGAGCCTGGCTAGAAGAAGCGGTCTGGTCCCGTAGGCACCGATTGTCTTCTTCTAAGGTCGTAATCCGGTCTGCCATAACTTGGGCGTCCTACTCAAAGACACTGATCCGCTCCTCGAGACTTGCTTCTCTAAAGGCCGCAACAGCCTTTTCCAACGCCTGCTGGGACTCGTGCACGCAGATAGCTTCCTTCAATGCCCCAGCCCTCGACGAGGCATCCCACACCTGAAGCTTCAAAGTTCAACAACAGTTGAACTGGGACTCAATCCATGAGCTTTCACCATCAAAATTGACAAAATTCAACAACAATTGAACTGGGACTCAGGCTATGCGCCTTCGCCAACAAGTTCAACTATGTTTGAACCAAGACTCAGGATATGAGCCTTCGACATCAAAATTGACAATGTTCAACAACAATTGAACTGGGACTCAGGCTATGCGCCTTCGCCAACAAGTTCAACTATGGTTGAACCAAGACGCAGGCTATACGCCTTCGTCATCAAAATTAACAAAGTTCAATAACAGTTGAACCGGGACTTAGGCCATGAGCCATCGCCATCCAAATTGACAAAATTCAACAATAGTTGAACTGCGACTCAGGCTATGCGCCTTTGCCAACAAGTTCAACTATGGTTGAACCAAGACTCAGGCTATGAGCCTTCGCGATCAAAATTGACAAAGTTCAAGAACAGTTGAACTGGGACTCAGGCTATGCGCCTTCTCCAACAAGCTCAACTATGGTTGAACCAAGACTCAGGCTATGAGCCTTCGCCATCAAAATTGACAAAGTTCAACAACAGTTGAACTAGGACTCAGGCTATGCGCCTTCGGCAACAAGTTCAACTATGGTTGAACCAAGACTCAGGTTGTGAGCCTTCGCCATCAAAATTGACGAAGTTCAACAACAGTTGAACTGGGACTCAGGCTATGCGCCTTCGCCAACAAGTTCAGCTATGGTTGAACCAAGACTCAGGCTATGAGCCTTCGCCATCAAAATTACCAAAGTTCAACAACAGTTGAATTGGGACTCAGACTATGCGCCTTCGCCAACAAGTTCAACTATAGTTGAACCAAGACGCAGGCTATACGCCTTCGCCATCAAAATTAACAAAGTTCAACAACAGTTAACCGGGACTCGGGCCATGAGCCTTCGCCATCCAAATTGACAAAGTTCAACAACAGTTGAACTGGGACTCAGGCTATGCGCCTTTGCCAACAAGTTCAACTATGGTTGAACCAAGACTCGGGTTGTGAGCCTTCTCCATCAAAATTGACAAAGTTCAACAACAGTTGAACTGGGACTCCGGCTATGCGCCTTCGCCAACAAGTTCAACTATGGTTGAATCAAGACTCAGGCTATGAGCCTTCGCCATCAAAATTGACAAAGTTCAACAACAGTTGAACTGGGACTCAGGAAATGCGCCTTCGCCAATGAGTTCACCTGTGGTTGAACCAAGACTCAGGCTACGCACCTTCGCCATCAAATACAACGAGTACGACCTCGCTTGAACCATAAGGCTAGATGCCTTCGACCTCAAATCTAACAAGTTCAACCGCAGTTGAACCAGGACTCGGACCAAACTCCTTCACCATTGAACTCAGCAAAACCCAACCTCCAACGAATCAAGACGCGGGTTAAGCACCCTCGTCATTCAAGTAAGTACGCACAACTCTAACTAAGATTAGGGACACGTAAAGTTCGGCCCCGGTCAAAATACAAGGCCGCGTTTTTTATCATCATGGCCAGTAGTTCGACCGTGCCCAAACTGAGACTAAGGCTAAGCACCGCTATTACCAAGCAACGGCTCCGACTCGCTCACCCCGAGTCCAAAAAGAAAAGTCGTCAACAATCAAAAACTAGCATGCCTACCAGAGTCAAATTCAAAGGCAAATCACCCCTTCGAACGCATGCAAAGAAAAATCCATGGGGAAAAAAGGGGAGGTACAAAACAAATACAAGGCAAATAGCGGAAAGGAGATTTCATTTATCTACAAAGTTAATTGCGAGTCATCCCCACTTACACCCGGCCAAGGCCAATCAATACAAGGAAAAAGAAGAAGAAAAATAAGAAACATCTAAATGCCAAACGGCGAACAAGACAAGAAAAATGCATAACACCTTTTTACTCGGCGCCATTCGTACTACCATCTGCGCCATCGTCAAACTCTGGAATCGCCACGTCGAAACCATAGTAGGTACGGGCCTCACGAGCCTTTTGATGCTCTCCATCGAAAGTAGCTTCGGCCACGATACCTGACACCGACAAATTCTTATATACATCATGTTGGGCCTCAGCAAAGACCCAAAGTTCGCAAGCCTAGCTGGAAAAAGCGGCCTGGTCCCGTAGGCGCTGATTCTCTTCTTCTAAGGCCGTAATTCGGTCCGCCATAACTTGGGCGTCCTGCTCAAAGACACCGATCCGCTCCTCGAGACTCGCATCTCTAAAGGCCGCAGCAGCCCTCTCCAATGCCAGTTGGGACTCGTGCACGCGGATAGCTTCCTTCAACGCCCCATCCCTCGACAAGGCATCCCTCACCTGAAGCTTTAAAGCTGCAACTTCACCCTCCAACGCAGTCACTTTCCCGCTCCATACCACTGCGGCTTCCGCCGCCTTAACCTGGCCCTGGCGCTCACACTCAGCTGCAGCCCTCTTCCCCGCCTCGAGCTCCTCATCCTTCCGACGGAGCTGGTCCTCGAGAGCACTTGTTCTACCAAGTGCTTGCTGCATCTGAAGCTCCCGTCTCGCCAATTCCTCGACCATGGCCCGGCTACGGGGATCATTCCTCAAACGCACGCACATCTCTCGGCACCGATCTCGGCAGTGGTGATATTTCTCTAGCAACCATAAAAATATCTCCGAGCGGACGTTGGCTCGACGGATGCTCTCCACCTCCAACAAATAAGACTGCAAAACAAAGGCAATGATTAGGATAAAAAACAAACTAAAGCAAAGAAGAAACGAACCGGCATCATATTACATACCCTCAAGCCATTACGGCTACCTCATTCATCAGCTCGATATTTGTGACGTCCCTCAATGATGCATTCTCGGCCTCCGAGCATAGCAGTTCAAATTGTGGCACCGAACTCTCCCCTTGGAGAAATAAGTTCAACTTCGTTGGAACCTCGATGAAGTGAGACCTCCCCTCTGCGGTCACTGCTGAATTGGTGAAGCCTTCTCGGAACATACGGACGTCATCGGGGTCCAAATCAGATTCGGACTCATACTCATCTCCTACAGCATCTCTTCTTCCTTCAACCACTGGTGAAGTAAAATCACCCCCGCAACCACCGAAGGAGCGCTTGACTCGCCAACCTTAGCAGCCGTTGAGGAACTACCTCCCATCTCAGTGACTGGAACCACCAATTGAGTCACTAAAGCGACGGTATCTTCAGGCCCTAATCCAACCGGGGCAACCCCCATTGTTTGTCCGCCCTCAAGGGCGGGCACCGCATCCGCACTCTCCTTCGCATCTGCCGGGAGGGAGTCTAAATTAATCACCACAGGAGAAGCCGGCGTGAACACAACCCTGTGCCTTATCAATGGCCTCTCCTCCTCCCCATCTGATGGCGAGTCCTCTCTAGGGCGCACCACCCCCGATGGCCCCTCGTCCCGCTTTGCGGCCCGTGCTGGAGAGGGATCCGCTAAAGATTCAACTGACGTCGCCCTCGGTACTGGGCACAGCACCAGTGCTACAGTAAGCCGAGAAACCGCACCCGGCCGGTGGAAAGCCAATTTAGGGGCCCTGACACGGCGTGCCCTCCCTGATCACAGAAAAGCAAAGTTGATGAATAAAATTGAATCAAAGCGGAACAGAAGAAGAAATCAACTGTTACCTATAACAGGCCCACGACCATGCCTCTCCCAGAAAGACGCCCATGTGCGTATCTGATCGCGGCAAACTCAACCTTACACTATGGTAGGAGGAGTGGGCACTAAGACTTTTACTCGAATAGTGGTATCGGGGTCAATTTCCACAGGGAGCTAGGAAGGGAGTTGCGTATTTGTTTAGACTAGGAATGCATGTTTGCTTCTAATTGAACTTCAAACATTTTTGGGTTTTTGTTGTTAAATAACTACTATTGTTAACAACAAGCTAAGGCTAAATTATGCTAAGAGATATGTTCTTAAGTGTGATTAATATAGAGAAAGGCACTAGGTTCATGGCATTACCTAGGTGGTTAACTAATGGGTAGAAGCTACCAACAATAGATTGACATATTTGGGATCAATGTTATAACCGTTGCACAATTGTACCCACTCTCACACCTCTCGGTAGAGAGAGCGATTTTGCCCAATTGACTCTCTCGAGACCAATTGGGTAGGCCAATTAGACCAAGCAACTAAGGTTCAAGTAGGTTGATTACTCTCTCGTGGTTTAACCCATTAATTGGGACTATCATTTCTCATGGGTCCATCCCAATTCCTTGTTGGGTCAATTTTGGGGTCATAGACTCTCTTTCTCAAGAAGGGTCAAGACCCACTAAGCTAGAACCAATATTTGCAACCACCAATCCTTAATTAAATCATAAAATTAACCCAAATAACAAACACCCAATATCAATATATCAGTAATAAGCAACACCCATCAATTACCCATACTAGGGTTGAGCCACAACCCTAGCTAATGGGTTTAACTAGACATAATAAAAGAAGAAATTGAAGAAATAGAAGATGAAATAACTATATTAATTAATTACTAAGAAGAAACTACAAGAATCGATTGAGAAATTAATGCTAAAGTGCCCAAATAAGCTAAAACTTCGATTCTCACGAGCGCAACTCAATATCTGATACAAAACTTGACCTAAAAATGGTAAAATATTCTATTTATACTGGGCTGAAAAAATTGGACAAAAATACCCCCGCGGGGGTCAGCGCGGACCGCGCATAAATGTGCGCGGCTGCGCAGGCTCTTGGACTTGCAATAATCTTTCCTTTGAAGTTGGGGACGCGGACCGCGCTAAAAGGTAGTGCAGCCGTGCAGGCTGATGGGGGCGGATCGCGCTTAAATGGAGTGCGGCCGCGTGGAAGGAATTGGGCAACTTTTCAACTCTCTGAATCTCACCCACATGGACCTCACTGATTTGGAGCACGGCCACGTGGGTTCTTGCCTTGAATTTATGGTTTCTGAATCTCCTCAGGTGCGGATCGCGTAAAGAAGCGTGCGGACCGCGCAGAATGCCTTTGAAATGTGTAGTCTCTGAATCCCCTAGCGTGGTCGCGTGACAAATCAGTGCGGTCTGCGCTAGGTCTTCTTGTCCCCACTTCATTTAGTCTTTGACACTTGGCAGGTTTCACTCCGTTTTGAGCTGATATTTGACATTTGTCATCTTGTCGCTCAAAACTGTAATCAAGCGCAACTTGTAAGTATTTTGAGACTATTTTATGGCAATTATCACACAAAGCATAGGCAAATATGGGCATAAAATGTGTTAAAATCAGAGTTATCAACTCCCCCAAACTTAAACCTTTGCTTGTCCTCAAGCAAATAAAATAAGACCCACCCTTCAAAAGGGAAATATCCAAGTAATTCCAGCTTATCCTAAAACAACCTCAACAAGCATCAATTGGGACTAACCATTGCCCTCAGTACGAATGTATCATTAACACATTTTTAAGCTTTTAAGAACTATGGATCAAATATGGCACAAGAGCATCGAGGGTTGGCTTAATTCATCAAGGAGCTTTCTTCAAATGCCTTGGTCATCGTGGGACCCAAACTCATACATCCTCAACTTTTCCTACACGAACCTCACTTTTTAGAGTAATGACACACAAACCGAGGTCCATGGATTTTTCACTCATTTCTCTCACAAAGAAGGTCATAAATCCGGCTCTAGGTACCATATGCTTGCCCCTTGTGTAAGTATCCACTAATGTAGGTTCCGTTCAACTCAAGATCATATAGGGCTTTTGGGTAAGGGTAGGATATGTTTTGTTTAAGTGGGTTTAATCTTCCCTCAAGCACTTCTTTTGATTCATTTTGGTACATTTCCTTAACTCATTTGAGTATTCACTTCTTTTTCGAGGGGTTAGAGAGACACACTGTCGCTCTTTTTCATGCAATTCAACACATTTCTCTTTTTTCCACTTTTTCGCAACCTTATTCACTTTTGTTTTCTTTGAATCCCCTTTTTGACCTTATTCAATTTGGACTTTTTCTTTCTCTTGTCTTTTCTTCCCTTTTTTTTTTCATTTCCTACCTTTTCTTTTGCTATTGTACCTTTTACTACATTGTTTCCTTTCTTGTCTCCCTCCCCCAAACTTAGACATTTGCCATCTACTCAAGGGAAGATTTAGGTGCCAAGAACGGGTATAGGCTTGTAGCTTTTGTTCTTGAAAGAAGACGATTTAAGGCTCAAAGGGGTTAGATAGGGATCATTTCATTGGTAGGTCATGGAATTGTTCAATCTTAGCACTTCGGATCAAGGAGGGCCTATACTCACTTCTCAATCCAAATTTCACCTAGGATTTCACCTCAACAAACACTCGGGGCAAGTTCTAGACCATCGGCTCGGGACTTAGACTCATGATTCGAATTCTCACCACACACACTCAAGGATTGCCAAAGACGTCGAGTTGAGGGCCCACAACAACCTTAGTTACGATTCAAGCGCACATTGGCCCCACACGACCATATGATGATTGTTTGGTCAACACAAGAGTCTCAAGGCCACCAGTTTTCACCATCCTCAATATAACATTATGTCTTTGATCATGGGATCAAAGGCAAATGTGTTAGGCCCAAGTGAAGCTTGCCTGAGGTTTCCTTAACTATGAAATTTTGAAAATCAAAAGAAGAAAAATAAAAAATGGACTCAAACTCTTAAGAAGGTTATCACGCCATCTATCATTGGGAAGAGCCACCCGGTTCGCACAACACTCTACCTTTGGAAAGAACCGTGGCATTAAGAAAACCAAGGGCTTATTGAAAATACCAAAACCAAAACGAAAGGCTACGAGCCTCACTACTAAGCTAAAACGAAAATTTTTAACAAAAAAAAAATGAATATGTATAATGGGGAGTAGAATATACAATGGGGATGAATATATACATAAGAGTCTAGAAGTAGCCAAAGTCAAAAGTTATATACAGGCCAACTATCAAATCCGAAATATAAACTAGAAATCAAATAAATATATACAGTCATCCAATTGTATAAGAATCAAAAATAGTAGGGCATACCCCCACGAATAAAAGCTGGCATTGTCCCCAATGGCAACTATCAAAATAAGCATAAAATCAAAAATGAAGGATATAGAATGGCTCCTCAAGCCTAATCCGTCTGCATGGGCTAATCAATGGTCCCCTGATCCTCTATAGTGGCAGGGACCACAGAATGCTCTCCTACCTCCTTCTACTCCGGTACTGGGATGGGGGCCGGGTCATGGACCAGCTGAACCTCTGCTGGATCACTGGATGTATCCTCCTGAACCGGTGCCACCTCTATCACAACACCTGCGGTGCCTTGGGTGCCTAGGCTCCTCCTCCTGTTCTGGCTGAGCTGCTGCTGAATCAAGAGCTGGATCCCCCAATAGCAAGTCTAATGGCATATGGTCTGCCAAAAGCTTGTCCACATCCGCCCGCAGCTTCCTCATCGACTCCCGAGAGGCCCTCGACTTTCTCATCTTTTTATGTTCCTTGGAAAGCTCCATCAAAGCCTCTCCATGCGAGGCAACCGCTGTACTCACGTCGGCCCGGGTCGCCAAAATCTTTTCCTGGTTGGACAGGAGCTTCTGCAATGTCTCCTCAATGGAAGGAGGAATCTGGACTGTGGCTGGAGCTGACTGTGCCTCAACTGTAGTAGCCAAAGTGGACAACTTGGATGTCGCAGCTGACATCCAGTTGTTCAAACTGGCCAAAGACTGACTGAGCTGGTGGGTAGTGAACTGGTGAGTCTTTGAAGAAGGGACTGCCGGGTCAGCTGAAGTAGAAGGACCAGCTATCAAAGAAGGACCCGGGGGCAATGTCTCACCAGCAGTACTAACATGGATGGTGGATGGCTCAGTAGAAAGCTCGATCACAGTTGGCTCCTCAGACTGGCCAGGTAGGGTGGAGGTGGGTGGCTGGTACTTTTTGGACTTTGGGTTGTCAGAACCCAACTGGCAATACCAAGAATAGGGGGTCACCGGTTTTGCCTTGACATCAAACCGCTTTTTCTTCACCTTCAAGTCTCTAAAATAAAGTGACAGAGTGTTTGGGAAGGGGTAGTTGGTGTTGGTCTCCTGTCCGACTGCAGAAATCACCCTGGAGATTATGTTGCCCACATTGAGAGGAAGCCGGCCATGATAGATGCCACAAGTACAGCCCGGGGCAAAGGAACTGAGTGATCATGTGTGGAGGGGTCAAGTCTGCTACAAACGAATGTCAACCAAACTTTTGCCTCAAAACTAAAGTGTTTCGCAGAATCCTATCCCCTGCCTTCAGCCATTTGGGAACAGTGCCTGGGGATGCCAAGTACCTGGCCAACCAAGGACACACCTCTTCACCCATCGCGAGCTTTTCCAAGTATTCGGATTCATCCTCCTCTTTGAACCCCAAATAGTCATTCAATGACTTTCCATCAAACAATACCATCTTGTCCCTCGCCTGCATCGCCTTTGTATATTTCACCACATGAGCCACATTACAATAGAACTCCTTCACCATATGCTCATTGGCGTCAATAAACCTCTCCTTGAAGAAACCCCAACCATCTTTAGTACGGAATTGTTCTTGCACCTTAGGTTTGAGAGGAAGAAGATCATTGTCAATGAATTGCCTTTCCGGGATCAACTTCCTAACAGGACACCACTCTCTAAATTTATGGAAGGCCATCTCACTCACAAATTTGTCTTTCCAAGCTTCCGATTTTCTTGTTCTATCAACACCACCAACTTGGGGCTCACCCCCCTCACCATATCCTCCGCTCTCCCTAGATAATGAAGTTGTGGGGGAGGTGGAACATTGCTCTGCACATTTAGCTACGGACTCATCAGACGAGTCCGAAACTATATTTACCGGTCTTTTGGAGGTGGGTGAAGGCCAAGGGGAGTCATACAATCGGAGCGGGAGAGACATGTGAGTGGGAGCAAATTCTGAAGTGATGCTCCTTGATGGTGCATACTCACTCCCTAAAGAGTGGCAGCCAGCTCTATCAGCTTCCCATATTAACTTACGGGTCTTTTTGATATTTTCCTGAGCCTAGGGAGTGAGTTTAACAATCCGCTTTCCTTTTCCCCCTCGGAAGGAACCACCCCTCCCGGATTGTTGTTGTTCTTTTCCTCCTCGTTTCTTAACCATGATCTGCAAAGAAAAGTCTAACATTGTTAATTTAAGCACATGCAATGAATTGGATGAAACAGTTGATTTCATGGTTTTGAAACAATGCTGCAGGATAAAGGGGCGCGGACCGTGCAAAAGGGTCACGTGGTTGCGCTGAGGTAGCGCGGATCGCGCTTGATAGGGGTCTAAAAACAACCCTCTCTGAATCTCCCAACGCGGTCCGCACTAATTTGGACCGCGGCCACGTCGGGCCAGCGTGGACCGCACAAAAATGTGACGCGGACCGCGCTAGTAGCACATAGTATTCTCAGGAAAAGCTGTGTGGACCGTGCAGAAATGACGCGCGACCGTGCAGGGCATGAAACATAACTGAGTTAGGGATTTTGCTTTTAAGGCCAATTTTTTTTTGGATCAAATTACGGGTCCTAAGTGTCCCTACTCAATTAATCACTTTTGAGTTTATGCCCAATGTTCAAAGCCAATACAAAAATCTAACCTACGCATGAACCCTAAGAGAATGGGGAGAAAATAAGAAGTTATACTACTAAGAAACAAATACAATCATTAAAAATCAACACTAATGGATGAAATATGCAAGAAATGTTACCAGGAAACGTGGATAATCAAGCTATAAAGTGCAAAGGAGTCAGATGAATAGTAAAATGAGAGCTTAGGAAGTCAGGGAGCCAAAAAGGTATAATGAGACCTTTGGTCTCTATTTATAGAGAACCATGGGGCCCAGCACTCATCTATCAACGCGGCCGGACAGAAATGGCCGCGGACCGCGCTGGTTTTCAATCCTTCGTAGTGAACTAACTTGCCCATGCGGACCACACTATTTTATTGCGCGGTCGCGCGGGAAACTTCATAGAGCATGCGTTTTGGGGCCATCGCAGTGGGGACCGCACAAAAATGTTGCGCGGCCGCGCTGAAAACTTCAGAGCCTTGTTACCCAGTTCACCAGCCTACGCGGTCCGCACTGTTTTGGTACGCGGCCGCGTAGGCAACCTTCAGAGACTTGGTACTCATTTTGATTTTGTCCTGCACTGGTTCAACATTTTTTCTGCAACATCTCACAAACCATGAGCTCAAAAATCCTAATCTATAAAGAAAATCAAAGAAAAAGAAAAAGACATGGGTTGCCTCCCAAGAAGCGCCTGATTTAACGTCGTGGCACGACGCATGTTACCATCATATCACTTCAAATGAATAAGTGCCACCACATGGCCGTCATCAATCTTTCCCAAATAGTGCTTCACACGATGCCCATTTACCCGGAACACTTCACCATTCTTGTTTTTAAGATCAAGAGCACCAAAAGGAGTTACAAAGACTACTTCAAAGGGACCACTCCATTTAGATTTGAGCTTCCCCGGAAATAACCTTAACCGGGAATTGAAAAGAAGAACCATGTCGCCCACCTTGAATTCTTTACCCCGAGCATACTTATCGTGGAGGTACTTCATCTTGTCCTTATACAAGGACGAGCTGGAGTAAGCATGAAATCTAAACTCATCAAGTTCATTCAATTGTTCCACTCGGAGGTTGGCCGCAACATCCCATTCCAAGTTCAATTTTTTCAATGCCCACATAGCCTTGTGTTCTAGTTCCACCGGGAGATGGCAAGCCTTACCAAACACCAACCGATATGGAGACATACCAATCGGAGTCTTGTAAGCCGTCCGATAAGCCCAAAGAGCGTCATCCAACTTCTTTGACCAATCGGTCCTATTAGCATTCACTGTTTTGGACAAAATACTCTTAATTTCCCGATTTGAAACCTCCACTTGACCGCTTGCTTGTGGATGATAGGGGGTAGTCACCTTGTGGTTAACTCCATATTTAGTGAGCAAAGAGTCAAAGGCCTTGTTGCAAAAATGGGACCCCCCATCACTAATGATAGCACGAGGGGTTCCAAACCTAGTGAAGATATTCCTTTTCAAAAATGCCACGACACTCCGGGCTTCATTGTTGGGAAGAGCCACGGCTTCAACCCACTTTGACACATAGTCCACCGCCATGAGAATATACGTGTTCCCACAAGAGCTTACAAATGGTCCCATGAAATCAATGCCCCAAACATCAAAAATATCTACCTCGAGGATTGTATGGAGAGGCATCTCATCCCTTTTTGAAATCCCACTAGCTCTTTGGCATGCATCACATTTCTTTACCAAATAGCTCGCATCTTGAAACAAAGTCGGCCAATAGAAGCTGCAACTTAAAACCTTTGACGCCGTCCTCACTCCCCCATGATGACCACCATAAGGAGAAGAGTGGCAAGCCTCCAATATGTTCATTTGCTCAGTTTTCAGCACACATCTTCGTATTACCCCGTCCGTATAGATTTTAAACAAATACGTCTCATCCCAATAGAAATCTAAGCTATCTCGCTTGAGTTTATTTCTTTGGTTGGAAGAGAGCTCACGCGGGACATTGCCGGTCACTATGAAATTGGCGATGTCCGCAAACCAAGGTATGTCACCCATAGAAATTGAAAGAAGTTGATCATCGGGGAAAGCATCATTTATCTCAACACCATTGCTCGGTCTCCCATCTTCCTCTAGCCAGGACAAATGATCCGTGACTTGATTCTCACTTCCTTTTCTATCCACAATCTCTAGATCAAATTTATGAAAGAGTAGTACCCATCTCATCAACCTTGCCTTCTAATCTTTCTTTGTCATCAAATACCTGAGGCTGCATGGTCCATATGTATGATCACCTTCACCCCCATAAGATAAGGGTGAAATTTCTCCATCGCGAACACAATAGACAAGAGCTCCTTTTCCGTCACCGTGTAGTTTCTTTGGGCCTCATTCATTATCTTGCTCGCATAATACACGGGATGAAACATTTTGTTGATTCTTTAGCCAAGCACCGCACCAACCGCTACATCACTCGCATCACACAAAAGTTCAAAAGGCAATTTCCAATTGGGTGCGGTGATGATGGGAGCTGTGGTCAATTTGTGTTTCAACAACTCAAAGGACTCCATACACCTCTCATCAAAGACTAACTTCACATCCTTTTCCAACAGTTTACAAAGAGGGTTCACAACTCTTGAAAAGTCTTTAATGAATCGCCGGTAGAAACCGGCGTGACCCAAAAAACTCCTCACCCCTTTTACAGAAGTAGGGGGAGGAAGTCTTGAGATCACCTCAATTTTCACCTTATCGACTTCAATTCCATGTTTTGAGATTTTGTGACCCAACACAATACCCTCTTGCACCATGAAGTGACATTTTTCCCCGTTCAGTACAATATTGGTTTCTTCACATCTTTTCAACACCTTGTCCAAGTTCACTAGGCATTCTTTAAATGAGTCCCCCACCACGCTAAAATCGTCCATGAAGACCTCCAAAATATCCTCCACCATGTCGGTGAAGATTGCCATCATGCATCTTTGGAAGGTCGCCGGAGCATTACAAAGTCCGAATGGTATTCTTGAGAAAGCGAATGTGCCATACGGACATGTAAAGGTTCTCTTCTCCTAATCCTCCAGGGCAATGAGAATTTGATTGTACCCCGAATAGCCATCAAAGAAACAGTAATAAGCCCGGCCCGCTAAACGATCAAGCATTTGGTCCAAGAATGGCAAAGAGAAATGATCTTTTCTCGTGACCTTGTTGAGCTTTCTATAATCCATTCACACTCTCAAACCCATGACCGTACGGGTAGGAATCAACTCCTTGTTGGCATTAGTGACGATCGTCATACCACCCTTCTTTGGCACACATTGGACTGGAGAGGTCCATGAACTATCCGAGATTGGGTAGTCTACACCGGCGTCCAACCACTTGATGACCTCTTTCTTGACCACCTCTTGCATAGCTTCATTTAGTCTTCTTTGATGTTCAAGAGATGGCCTTGTATCTTCCTCCAAATTGATCTTGTGCATGCAAAAAGCGGGGCTTATACCCCGAATATCTACCAACGTCCATCCAATCGCCCGCTTGCGCTTTTTGTAGAACCGCCAAAGTGGCGTCAACGTGCATGTTAGTTAAGCAAGATGAAAGAATAACAGGCAAAGTGAAATTAGGACCCAAGTATTCGTACCTGAGGTGAGGAGGAAGTAGTTTCAACTCCAACACCGGCGGCTCCTCAATAGCTGGCTTTGTTTGGGGAGTTTTACAATTATCATGGTCTAATGATACTAGGCTCATAAGAGTATGAGCCCATACCATGCAAAGCATTTATACATTCAATTCTCCCGGCATCCTTATTATCCTCCATGTTCAAAAACACCGCTTCAAGTGGATCTTCAACATTGATCATTGCGCTTGTGTCATCCACCATCACCGTCGTGACAATGTCAATAAATGAGGACACCTCGGTGCTATTTGGTTGCCTTATAGACTTGCACACATGGAACACCACTTTTTCATCACCAACTCGGAAGGTCATCTCTCCCGCCTCAACATCAACCAAAGCCTTCCCCATTGCTAGGAAAGGTCTTCCAAGGATAATTGGGACTTCAAAGTCCACCTCATAATCTAGTATCACGAAGTCGGCCGGCAAGATGAATTTATCAACACGAACAAGGACATCATCGATTATACCCAAAGGCCACTTCATTGACATATCCGCCATTTGGAGCCTCATTGAAGTAGGGCGAGGTTGCTCGATTCCCAAAGTTTTGAAAACCGAATATGGCATTAAGTTGATACTCGCCCCAAAGTCACAAAGGGATTTTGCAAAGTCGGCACTTCCAATAGTGCATGGGATAGTGAATGCATTGGGGTCCTCAAGTTTAAGAGCCATGGAGTGTACAATTGCGCTCACTTGATGGGTCATCTTGATTGTCTCACACTTTATTGATCGCTTCATTGTAACCAAATCTTTCATGAATTTCGCGTACCCCGGCATTTGCTCGAGTGCCTCCACCAAAGGCACATTAATAGTCAAACTCTTCATCATCTCAATGAATTTCTTAAATTGGTTATCATCCTTTTTCTTGGCCAATCGTTGAGGGTAGGGCGGAGGTGGCCTAGGCAAGGGTGCCTTGGCTTTGTGCACCTCCAGCTCGGGCATATCTATCACATGTTCCCTAGACGGGTTCACTTTCTCTTGTGTCTCCTCCTCAACCTCATGAATGTCAATTCGCACATCATTTCTCGCACTTGGTTCCACTACATCATCAACCCCCGTAGGCATATCATCATCATGCAACTCATCTTCATCTACCATTAATGATTCTCTCTTTAGGAATGCACATCACCGCCTCGTCTACTTCGCGTGGTCACCGCCATCACATGGTTGTTGTGACCACCCTTAGGGTTTACTACCGTGTCACTTGGTAGAGTACCCTTTGGGCGAGTGTTTAAGGATTGTGAAATTTGACCAAGTTGCACCTCCAAGTTACAGATGGAAGTGTTGTGTGAAGCCAATTGCGCA
>MU714978.1:4360-26965 GCA_026770625.1 Nicotiana glauca
CAATCAATTTAGGGGATCAGGAGAATGTTCGGGAAACAAAAATAAGTGTCCATTTGGAGCCTCCGCTCAGAGAAGATATAATCAAAGCGCTGCTTGAGTACAAAGATGTTTTTGCGTGGTCATTTGACGATATGCGGGGTTTAAGTACCGATTTGGTGGTCCACAAATTGCCCACACCCAGCATGCCCTCCTGTTAAGCAGAAGTTGAGGAAATTCAAAACAGATATCAGTGTGAAAATCAAAGAAGAGGTCACCAAGCAGTTTGATACAAAGGTCCTCCGGGTCACCCGGTACCCCACCTGGTTAGCTAATGTTGTGCCTGTACCAAAGAAGGATGGGAAAACCAGAGTGTGCGTTGATTATCGTGATCTCAATAAGGCGAGTCCAAAAGACAATTTCCCACTGCCAAATATCCATATATTGATTGACAACTGTGCCAAACATGAGATTGGTTCCTTCGTGGATTGTTATGCGAGTTATTATCAGATTTTAATGAATGAGGAAGATGCAGAAAAGACGGCATTCATCACGCCTTAGGGAATGTATTGTTATAGAGTTATGCCATTTGGGTTGAAGAACACAGGGGCAACATATATGAGGGTGATGACCACCATGTTCCATGATATGATACATCGGGAAATCGAAGTTTATGTAAATGACGTGATTATAAAGTCGAAAAAACAGTGTGATCATGTCAAAGACCTGAGGAAGTTTTTCCAGAGACTCCGTAGGTATAACCTCAAACTTAATCCGACGAAGTGTGCATTTGGAGTTCCGTCGGGGAAGTTGTTGAGGTTTGTGGTAAGTCGACGCGGTATTGAGTTAGACCCGTCCAAATCAAATCCATTCAGGAGTTATCGCCACCAAGAAGCAAGAAAGAGGTGATGAGTTTGCTCGGCAGGTTGAATTACATCAGCGGGTTCATTGCCCAGCTTACAACGACTTGTGAGCCTATCTTTAAGCTGATAAAGAAAGATGATGCGGTCAGATGGACGGATGAATGTCAGGAAGCATTTGACAAGATTAAGGAGTATTTGGCCAGTCCACCTGTATTGGTTCCGCCAGAGGTGGGAAGACCTTTGATCCTCTATCTGACAGTTTTGGACAACTCTTTTGGTTGTGTACTGGGGCAGCATGACGTCACAGGAAAGAAAGAACAGTCGATTTACTACCTCAGCAAGAAATTCACATCTTATGAGGTAAAATACACTCAGCTTGAGAAGACGTGTTGTGCTTTAACCTGGGTAGCGCAGAAATTGAAACATTACTTGTCATCATATACCACCTATCTCATCTCGAGGTTGGACCCATTGAAGTACATTTTTCAAAAGCCCATTCCCACAGGGAGGCTCGCGAAATGGCAAATCTTGCTCACAGAATTTGATATTTTCTACGTGACCCGTACTGCGATGAAAGCACAAGCGGTAGCTGATCATCTAGCCGAGAACCCAGTTGATGATGAGTATGAACCTCTGAAGACATATTTCCCTGATGAGGAGACAATGCATGTCGAGGAATTAGAACAAGACGAAAAACCGGGATGGAAGGTGTTCTTTGATGGGGATGCCAATATCAAAGGCGTCGGGATAGGAGCGGTACTTATTTATGAGACAGGGCAACACTAACCTGTTACAGCTCAACTACGTTTCTACTACACCAATAATATGGCTGAATACGAGGCATGTATCTTGGGTTTGAGATTGGCTATAGACATGGGTGTCCAGAAGATCTTGGTCATGGGCGACTCGGATCTTCTAGTGCATCAGATTAAGGAAGAATGGGAGACGCGAGACTTAAAGCTCATACCGTACCGGCAGTGTTCGCATGAACTTTGTCAACGGTTTCAGTCGATAGACTTCAGGCATATCCCAAGGATTCATAATGAAGTTGCTGACGCCTTGGCCACTTTGGCATCGATGTTGCATCATCCAAATAAGGCGTACGTGGACCCGTTGCAGATTCAGGTTTGAGATCAGCATGCCTATTATAACAGGGTGGAGGAAGAGCTTGATGGTGAGCCGTGGTTTCATGATATCAAAGAATACCTCAGGATGGGAGTATATCCGGTACAAGCCACCGGGGATCAAAAGAGAGCCATTAGACGCTTAGCAAGCGGATTTTTCTTCAGTGGAGGAGTGTTGTACAAAAGAACTCCAGATCTCGGTTTATTGAGGTGCATGGATGCTAAACAAGCTACAACTATCATGACCGAGGTACATGCGGGAGTCTGTGGACCTCATATCAGTGGATATGTATCGGACAAGAAGATTCTTCGAGCAGGATATTATTGGCTCACTATAGAGCGAGATTGTATTAACTTCGTGCGCAAGTGTCATCAGTGCCAGATACACGGAGACTTGATTCACTTTCCACCGTCTGAATTGCATACAATGTCGGCACCATGGCCTTTCGTTGCTTGGGGAATAGATGTCATTGGCCAATCGAGTCGGCGGCGTCAAATGGGCAAAGGTTTATTCTGGTAGCCATTGATTATTTCACTAAGTGGGTTGAGGCAAAAACTTTTAAATCAGTGACCAAGAAGGCAGTGGTCGATTTTATGCATTCGAATATTATTTGTCGATTCGGAATCCCGAAGGTAATTATCACAGATAATGGTGCCAATCTCAATAGCCATCTGATGGCGGAAACATGTCAGCAGTTTAAGATCACGCACCGCAATTCCACCCCATATCGTTCTAAGTCTAATGGAGCAGTCGAGGCAGCTAACAAGAACATCAAGAAGATACTTCGGAAAATGGTGGAAGGGTCCAGGCAATGGCATGAGAAGTTACCTTTTGCCCCGTTAGGCTATCGCATTACTATTCGCACTTCAGTAGGGGCAACCCCTTATTCATTGGTATATGGCACGGAAGCAGTAATACCCGCAGAAGTTGAAATACCATCCCTTCGGATTGTTGCCGAAGCAGAAATTGACGATGATGAGTGGGTCAAAGCCCGTTTGGAACAATTGAGCTTGATTGATGAAAAGAGATTGGCAGCAATATGTCACGGACAATTGTACTAACAGAGAATGGCAAGAGCATATAACAAGAAAGTGCGCCCACGGAAGTTCGAAGTAGGGCAATTGGTGTTGAGGCGTATCTTACCTCATTGGGCCGAAGCAAAAGGAAAGTTCGCCCCCAACTGGCAGGGGCCATTTGTTGTAACCCGAGTGTTGTCTAATGGTGCATTATATCTAACATATGTGGAAGGAAAATGTGTAGAAATGGCTATTAACTCTGATGCAGTCAAGCGATACTATGTATGATTTCTTTATCTAAATGTACCTAATTGTATTTGGCATATTTTGAGATTGAAATGACGAAGGCATTTTGTTCTGCTATCCAAACACTTTATCCTTTGTTATCCCTTTGAGCCCTGTTCTGTTTTCTTTCGTGCCCCTCTTTCGGAATCAATAACACAATTCGGAAACCCGAGCGGGAAAAGTAAATGGAGAAACAAGAGAAAAACAGTGGAAAAAAAAGAAAGAAAAGAGAAGGAAAAGTAAAGAAAAGAAAATAAATGAAAAGAAAAGGAAAAGAGAAAAAAGGAAATATCGCAACAACGAAGTAATTTTATGACCTGAACTACGTTTGACTTGATACCGAAAGGGTACGCAGGCAGCCTCTCCTTGAGGTTCAGTCACAACAAAATAAAAGTCCAAAAATCCCCAAGAAAGAAACTGGGGCAGAAGTTGTGATTATTGTAAGAAATCTGATTCCGAAAGTTGTAATGTTAAACCCGTGATTGAGTTAATTTGAGCCTCTATATCCTTCTTTATGACACCCATCCAAAAGCCACATTACGGTCCAAAGAAAGAACTTCCGATCAATCTTCAAGAAATGCCAATACAAGCAGGTAAAGTGATTCATATTGGGGGCAACGCTCTGGTGCCAGAAGGAAAATGATGAAAATGAGAGTCTTATTGGTGAAAACCCTCACGGGCACCATAAGGCGACGTGAGTTGAGAGAAATAAAAATGAGAGAGTCTTATTGGTGAAAACTTTCACAGGCACCATAAGGCGACGTGAGTTGAGAAAAATAAAAATGAGAGAGTCTTATTGGTGAAAACCCTCACGGGCACCGTAAGGCGAAGGTGTGTTTTCAGATGGGCAAACGAAACAAGTCTGTGATTGAAAGCTGCTCGAAACATAGCAAGACGAGCAAGGTTTAGGTTTTGGTGAAAGGCGGGTTATGAAAGTATGGAACATCAGATATGGAAATTGAAAGTTGATTGGTTGAACAGACTAGGCTGGTTAATCCAAAATGCATAGCATGATCAATGGTGCCAGCCGTTCCACTCAGATAAGTCCTGTCCTTTTCTCTTCATTACAAATAATCCGTTTTCAGAGTCTCTCTATTCTTAACCTTCGAGGTCATTGCATTTCATTCTCTTGAAGTATGTCTATAAGATGTTTCAGTGTCAGTTCTGTTCGAAAAAAAAGATGTCAAGGCTAGCTACCAGCTTCCTAGTTGTACGGCACAATAGGGTTGGAACATATCAAAAGAAAGTAAGGCATGAAGGACCAATGGAAATCCCATCAGTGGGATAATCAGATAATTGTAGGGGAAAAGCAAAGTTTCACAAGAGGGGTCAGAAACACAAAACAATAATACAGGATAGAACATTTGGGTCACCAAAGTCAGAGGGTTGAAAGTCAGTCAGGAAGTCGAGGCGTTTCAAAGCAAGTCCAGGGGAACAAGTTGGCACAGAGCCGGAAGCAGGAACATACCCAACAAGAATGCCAGCAGCTAACCACCATTTTATATTAACAAATCTTTCTTTGATTAAGACAGGGGCGGAAAAATTTCTTTGTCTATTTTGTCGCAATCAGGAGCCCACCTGGAGAGCAAGGGAATACATTTCAAGCATTGCAATCAGGAGCCCACCTGGAGAACAGGGGAATACATTTCAAGTTACGCAATCAGGAGCCCACCTGGAGAACAAGGGAATACATTTCAAAGTTTCAGCAGTTAGGCACCCACCTGGAGAACAAGGAAAGTATAATGCATATTTTATTTTTCAAGTTTTAATATTTGGTAACATAATGCGCCTAGTCATCAAACTGGGGCAGAAAATTTTCTTTGTTTCGTCTGTTTTGTTGCAATCAGGATCCCATCTGGGGAACAAGGGAATACTTGTCAAGTTCAGCAATCAGGAGACCACCTGGAGAATAAGGGAATATGTTTCAAAGTTTTGTCGTAATCAGGATCCCACCTGGAGAACAAGGGAATACATTTCAAGCATTGCAATCAGGAGCCCACCTAGAGAACAAGGGAATACATTTCAAGTTATGCAATCAGGAGCCCACCTGAGAACAAGGGAATATGTTTCAAAGTTTCAGCAGTCAGGCACCCACCTGGAGAACAAGGGAAGTATAATGCAAATTTTATCCATCAAGTTTTAATATTTGGTAACATAACGCGCCCAGTCATCAAATTGGGGAAGAAAATTTTCTTTGTTTTGTCTGTTTTGTTGCAATCAGGAGCCCACCTGGAAAACAAGGAAATACTTTTCAAATTCAGCAATTAGGAGCCCGCCTGGAGAACAAGGGAATACATTGCAATCAGGAGCCCACCTGGAGAACAAGGGAAGTATAATGCAAATTTTATCCTTCAAGTTTTAATATTTGGTAACATAACGCGCCCAGTCATCAAACTGGGGCAGAAAATTTCCTTTGTTTTGTCTGTTTTGTTGCAATCAGGAGCCCACCTGGAAAACAAGGGAATACTTTTAAAATTCAGCAATCAGGAGCCCACCTGGAGAACAAGGGAATACTTTTCAAGCATCACAGTCAGGAGCCCACCTGGAGAACAAGGGAATACTTTTCAAGCATCACAGTCAGGAGCCCACCTGAAGAACAAGGGAATACTTCTCAAGCGTCAGCAACCAGGAGCCCGCCTGGAGAATAGAGGCACATATTCAGAGAAATGGCAAAACATCGCCAATCATAATTCAGGGAAACAACAAGAACCCCATCGGAAGAATACAAAAGACAAGTTCAAGGCAACACAAGAGCAAGTTTGAAGGCATAGATAGGATCTTTTGTAACTCATAGATCATAGCTTAGGCTAGCTTCTTTTGTTTTACCACGGTGTAATAAGGAGGTCAGCGAGCAGTAGCAATAGCAACAGCAATGAGATCACAGCTCCTGGTAGTCCCAGCTACCAGACACTCCCGAACTACACTGACTTGATTCCTGTTTAGCCCAGGATATGTAGGCAACCTCTGAAGCAGGGTGCGGTCAAACTTTTAAAAAATACTTCACACGGAATATTCAAACGGGCAAAAATTGCTCGTTTCCGCTCACTTATCTTTGCACGAAAACTCTTCGTGTTTTCGGGCAAAGAGGGGCAGCTGTGAGCACGTGATTTTTTCCCTAAGCATATAATTCCCAAAAATTCAAACACAATAATTTCTTTATTATTTTATAATTTCTTGTGAATTTTGTGGCATTTTTTGGTAATTGTTGCATTTTACTTGTGCATTTTTTAAATCATATGAAAAATACAAAAATACATTTGGCATTTACATTTAGAATTTAATTTCATATTTTAGGATTAATTAGGGATTAATTTGTTTTTATAACAAAATATAAAGAAAATAACAAAAATAGTCCATTTTTGCATTTTAATTGTTAAATTATTGAATTTGTCACAAAATTGATTTTAAACAATTTTAAGAATTAATTAGTTTCATTTTGGAAATAAATTAGGTCTCTATTTTAAATTTTGCATTTTAATAAAATCAGAAAAATATAAAATAAAAGAAAAACAAAATTAAAATGAAAAACAATTTAAAAAGGATAATCTTAATAAGAAACCAAAAAATTGGACTCATTTCAATATTGAACAAACCCACCCCAGACCAAGCCCAGATAACCCTAAACACGGCCTACCTTTATTAAACCAAAACGACGTCGTTTTGGACGTCGATTAATCTCGACTGTTCAGTCCCTATGATCAAACAGCCCAATTGGCTTCATAATAATACATAACAATGTCTGAAATTTTCAATTGATTCAGACCAGCCCCCTCTTCCTCGTACCAACCCCCCGTAACGCCGGTGACCGCCCACCTTACCTCCGTCGTTCCCCCACCACATCTCCGTCGTCCGCCGCCGGCCGGAAATCGCCCAAAATTCACCCAAAAATACACCCCAGAATCCCCTTTCCTTCCTCTTTTCAACCCTCAAATCCATTTCCCTCAAATCCTCACCGTTTGTCTCGAATTTTGGATCGAAAATCCGGCCAAAACACCACCACCTCCAAATTCGCCCAAAGTTTCACCATAGATTACTCCCCCTCTCCTCTTTCCATATCTACGCTTGAAATCCTTCGAATCCTAGCCGAAATACTCAAATATATCAAACCCTTGGCGCCACCATCAAATCATCCCAAATTCACACACCACAGTCCCCATGACCCCCTCACCTTGAATCCCAAGCCAAAAACTCTCGAATCTCACCAGGCCATCTCAGATTTCTGATCTAGGGTTTTCAAAATTTTAACCCATTTGGAATTTCAATAATTCGAATGATTTTTAATTAGTGTTATAAGTTTATTTTTGACAAAATAAACCTATAATATTAATTAAAATTCAATTCCTGAAATCAATCAAGTTTGAAGAATGAATTCAGTGAGTCTTCTTTCATTTTTAGTTTTGTTTTAGTCTGATTCGTGTTTTATCTGTTAATTAAGTGTAGTTAATTTCTAAATAATTCTAATTTGTAGTCTAAATACAATTCTGTCCGTTAATTGTTAGTTAAACGTTTAGGTTAATTTTCATTTCTTCTAGTTTTGAGTTGATTTAGTTTAAATGTTCAACTTCAACTGTTAGTTTATTTGTTAAATGTTAGTTTAATTTCATGTAGTTCCGACTATTAGTCTAAGCTTTTGTTCCTTGTCTCTTGATTTTAAATCTGATTGAGTTTGTGTGAATGAATAATTGTGATTTGTTAGTTCAATTAGTTAATTTCTGAGTTTTAATTAATCAGTCCTAGTTAGTTTGGAATTGGTTTAGGGGATTGGTTATAGCTGTTAAAATTTAGGTAAAATCAGTAATTTTGAGAAGTTTTCAGGTGTAGTTTAGGCATGAAAAAGGTAGTTTTATTAGAAATGGTAAAGGCATTGCATAGGTAAAAGAACACTCTAGAACCTTCTAGATAGGGGTACAAGTAGAATTTCAGTGATTTTAGTGGTAGTAACTTGAGTGACAAGTCATGAAATGAGGGGTAGATAGATAAAAACTGAAAGAATTAAAAAGGGACTAGGGGTATAAATGTAAATCTGAAGTTTCTCCCCTATCTTGCCTATAAAAGGCAGTCATCTCTACCTTGTGAAAGAAGTTTCGACACCCTTGAAAAACTCCAAATGTTTTCAGCCTCCAAAATTCCCAAAAAAAAAAGCTCTCTCTCTAATTTCAGATCTAGTTTTGAAATTCAAACTTTCAAAAAATCCAAAAACAATAGAAAATCTAATAGAAAAATCCAAAAATATCACTGTTCCATTGGTGTTTGCATTTTGATTTCAAGTTTAATTGTTAGTCATGCTTCTCTTAGTTCATTTTCTGGTGTTTTTCGAGTATTGAGGTATCCCTGGTTGCTTGAGAGTTTAGTTCTGATCCACAAGTTGATTCTGCTGTTGCTGTGTTATTAATTCCCTTTTGATTTGCTGAAATTGCTCCTGAACTATTGTTGTGGCATTGCTGTTGCATAACTACTGTTGATCTCTCGTTATTCTTCTCCTATTTCATTTTCTAGGTACACACTTGAATTTACTGATGTAATCTCAGATTGGAGCAAAATGAAATAGAATTTCAGACTTATCTTCACATGAATGTTTGTAATGATACTCAGTCCAATAATGTGAATGTTTGAATTATGTTGAAGTAGGAATTGTATAACTTAGGACTGCTTCTTTTGGTTAAAGCCTTTTATATTTGTAGTAGACCGATGGACTGTTAAAAATGGAGAATGTTTATCTAATTTTGTTTAGTTGTATAGTTCAATATTTGAAGTTAGAATAATAGCTGGAACAGGAAATCATTTCTAGGCTTATGTGAGCTAATATTTGAAAATGAGTTGAGATGAGTTGTGTCTTCTCATTGATGATTACAATTGTTTCAGCTATGAAATCACAAACCGCTTGAACACTGATTTATTAATACTGGTTGAGTTAATTCAAAGATAAGTAATCCATTTTGTGTAGTACAATCATTGATTTCAGCTTGTTTCTTGCTGTATCTAAGAGTTCACCAGTAATTAAATAGGTAAAATACTCTTGAGTGTTAAGTTGAAATTTGAGTGATCATTGTTTCATTAATTTGAGTACCTTGAATATTTTGAAAAGGTTTCAGTGATTATTTGTCCAAAATTAATTTGAGGTTGGGTCTGGTTAAAGTTTTAGGGCAGTTTGGGCCTCAATACCTTCATAGACGGCCCAGATGCTGTACTGAGCATATGTCCACTTGGACCTTGGCCATCAGTTCGCAAATGGCTAGAGTTCTGTCAAACTTCTTAAATGATTCATAGTTGAATTATGGCATCTCCATTTTGTCTTTGCCTGGGAATCGATCTTGGCCTAGACGCCCAACGTCTGGGCCTGTCTTTCCCCACGTTGGGGCCAAATAACTTCCTGTCAAGGAACTGGCGTCGAGGCCCAATAGCAAGCTCAGAATTTTGAATTGATTAGCATTTCTTTTACATTTAGAGACAAATTGAGTAGAGAATTGTAGGTTGTTCTGGGATTGACCTTTAACTAAAATGTGACGAGCCTCGCCGAATAAAACTACAAATTGCGAGGCCCTCAATAAATATTGTATTAATTTTAGACTTTGGGAGGATCGTTTAGCGAATTTCGCGGTCTTCCCCAAAGATAATAAACGCATAGTTGCTTTAGGCGCGTATTTTAATAATGTTACCTTCCTAAATATGGGTGCACATTTATGTGACCCAAATCTAAATCTCAACTAAGTCAAAATGTATCAAAAACCACGGGTGCACTGGTGCGACGTGATTCGAGACGCATTTTTACGACGTTGTAATTCTTATTAAAAATAAAAATAAAAGCGGTTTACTAATAAATGGCACATAAATTAGAACATGTTTTAAAATCAGATAAAATCAAATACAACAGTTGAGCGACCGTGCTAGAACCACGGAATCCGGGAATGCCTAACACCTTCTCCCGAGTTAACTGAATTCCTTACTCGGATTTATGGTTTGCGGACTGTTAACAGAGTCATAATTTCCTCGGTTCGGGATTCAACCGGTGACTTGGGATACCATTAATCTCCCAAGTGGCAACTCTGAATTTTAATAACAAATCCCATTTCGATTGTCCTTTAAGTGGAAAAACTCCTTTACGCCCTTGCGGGTGTAGTAAGTGAAATAGGAGGTGTGACATATAGCACTGAAATAGGAACCAGAAGAACCCTGGGGGCCTGAATATCCACTGGAGGAACCCTGAATAGTTGGCAGGCAATAAGAACTCTCTAGTATGGCACTAAAATAGGGGCGTGCTGGATCACCCCGAGTAGGTGGTGGTGCTTAATATGGGAGCCTGTTGGGCTGACCCCTCCCAAACTGACCTTTACCCCTAGCTGGGGCACCTCTGAACTCTCCAGAGAATCTAGCCCTCTTATCCTGCTGCATCTGATCTCTACCTCTTAGATGGTAGCCCTCGATCCTCCAAGAAATCTCTACCACTAGCTGATAAGAAGTCCCCATCTCCACCTCTCGCGCTATGTTGGCCCTAATTTCAGAATGCAACCCTGTAATGAACCTCCGCACCCTCTCCGCATCAGTAGGGAGTATCATCAATGCATAGCGGGATAACTCAGAAAACCTTGCCTCATAGTCGGTCACAGACATCTGACCCTGCTCAAGCTGATGAAACTGATACCGTAGCTCTTCCCTCTCAGAGGGTGGGATATACCTGCCCAGAAATAACTAAGTGAACTGACTCCAAGTGATAGTAGGAGAACCTGCTAGCCTACCAAGAACATACAATTGCCACCATCTACGGGCCCTATCCTACAACTGGAAAGTAGTGAAGTCAACCCCATGTGACTCCAATAGCCTCATATTGTGCAGTCTGTCCCTGCACCTATCAATGAAATTCTAGGAATCCTCATGACGCTCCTGTAAAGACAGGAGAGTGTAGCCTGGTCCATCTGTCTAATAACTTCTGTGGATCATCATCCGTAGTTGGTCTGAACTCGGGCACTACTGTAGCAACTGGCTGAGCCCCATCTGCGAGTAGTGCACCCGGAGTCTGATACACTGCAGCTGTATGACCAGGAGCCTGAGCAGTAGGGGTATGTGCTTCCCCTCTTGCCTGTGATGTAGCTGGATCTGCTGGAAATAAACCAGCTTGAGTCAAGGTGTCCATGAACCGCAGCATACGGCCCATAACCTCCTGGAAAACCGGTGTTGTCATAAAGTTTGCCGGTGTAGGCTCAGCTGCTGACACCTCTCCAAGCTCCTCGATGATAGGATCTCCCGCAGGCTCCGCCGGTTGTGCTACTAGTACAGCTCTGGGATGCCCTCTTCCCCTACCTCAGGCCGGTGCCCTCCCCTGCCTCTACCTCGGCCTCTAGCTACCGGGGGAGCAGCTCCTCTCGGGTCTGGAACATCTGCCGTGCGTATCCTCACCATTTGTGAGAGAATAGAAGAGGGAAATTTAGTATACCAACCACTGCATGATAGGAAATGAATAAAGAGTACTTTCCTAACACCCTATAGCCTCTCGAAGATAAATACATACGTCTCTGTACCAATCCGCAAGACTCTATTAGGTTTGTACATGACTTGTGAGACCTCCGTAAACCTAGTGCTCTGATACCATATTGTCACGACCCAATTCCACTACAGGTCGTGATGGCGCCCAACGCCATTGTCAGGCAAGCCAACGCGAAAATATTAATAAGTTCCAGTTTTACTTTTCCAAAACAATTACAACAATTTATAAATTTGAATTTAAAACAGGTGGTAATTAGCAATGTACCATAATAATTATACAATCCCAAAAGAATAGTGTGTTAATGTGTGTGCCAAGACCTGGTGTCACAAGTATATGACCATCTAGTAGAATACACAAAAGAATAAATCTATCATACTGTCTGAACTAGAATAGACAGCCAAAAGTACAGAGAGACTCCATCACACTGTTGAACGACATAGGAAAGGAGCAGCTCACCGTGGAATCTCGAACTACGATCAAGTATGCGCACCAGACTGGTAACCAGATGTACCTGCCTCAGATCATGTACAATTAAATACAGAAGAGTAGTATGAGTACATAAACAATATGTACCCAGTAAGTATCCCGTCTAATCTCGAAGAAGTAGAGACGAGAGGTCGACCTAACACTTACTAGGGTCAATTAATATAAGAAAATGTTATACTAAGCATGGATGTCACAATTAAATAACAATTTATAGCAAAAAGTGATAGGTCATTCGCTAGATAATATCACAATTAGCCATTTACATTTCAGGGCATTTAGCAAGGCAAGTCATGAATAAGAATTCACAAAGATAGCATGTGCACATTATGCCAAGGTCGTACGGCCGGTCCAACATAGAAGGAAATGTGCACTGCCAGATGGTCGAATGGCGCAAACTATAGATGCATCTATTTCTACCGAGGTGATCCACAAATATCAATCATCATCAAGAGGGCACATAAGGCACAATCATAGTCAAATAAATTCATACAAGTTATCAAGTGAGTGCATGTGTTCTTATACATTTATTTCCAACTTCTAACAAGTCCTAAGTGATCTCATTAACATGAAATGATATAGACATTTGAAAAATATAGCATGATACGGGTCCTAAACTACCCAGACGATTAATATAATAGTACCTACGCACGGCCTCTCGTCACCTCGTGTGTACGTAGCTCCCACAATTAGCAACACATGATTAATTAACTCACCTATGGGGACATTTCCCTCTTACAAGGTTAGAAAGGAGACTCACCTCACTCCAAAGCGTACTCCTAATATCAAGAACGTGCTCAAACCCTCAATTTGGAGCCGAACGTTCCAAAACTAATTAAACGAGGTAGGAACTAGTCAATACAAGCTCAAGAGTTAGTATTTAACTACTAAAGTAATTTCCCAACCCTAAACGCAAGTTTCCTAAAATCCGACCATGGGCCCACGTGCTCGGATTCCAATTTTTTTTTAAGGAAGTTGTTCTCTATAACCTAAGGATCATAATATATAATTTCTACTCCATTCCATAATACATTTCATGGTTAAATCTAATTTTTATCAAAACACTAGATTTTGCTCTAACCCCATGATTTTTCTCTAATCTTTGTGTGTTAATCTACCCAAAACTCAAGTATTAAACTCAAAATAAGTAGGATGAACTTACCTCAAGATTCTAGGTGGAATCTCTCTCTTTGGAAGCTTTCAAATCGCCCAAGAAATGAGAAAATGTGTCAAAAATGACACATTCCGTATTAAATAAAGGCACTGCCTTCAGCGATTCCCGCACCTGTGGTTAAGGGACCGCATTTGCGGTCTCGCTTCTGTGAGAGGAGTGCCGCATCTGCCGAATTGTCCAGGCAGGCTGGGACCGCTCCTGCGATCTTTGGGCTGCTCCTGCGCAGCCGCTTCTATGGAGAAGGAGCCGCATCTACGGTTCCTAGGCTCCTCCCCCTTGGCCGCTTATGCAATGGTTTGGCGCACCTGCGGCTGACCATCCGCAGGTGCGGTTATAACTGCAACCTGGAGTTTCAACTCCTTCCAAAATTTTCTAACTCAACTCGAGCCTCATCTGATTGACTCTTGGGGACCCCCGGCCTCGCCCGAACGTACCAACAAGTTTGAAATCATAAGCCGGACTCGCTTGAACCCTCGGAATGCGCAAAACAATGCTAAATCTAAGAATCATCCACTAAAATCAATTGAATCAAACTTATGAATTTCAAGTTCTTCAAATTACTTTCAACGCAACGAAACATATTTCTACTACTCGGATTGACACCAAATTTTGCGTGCAAGTCTTAAATGGCAATACGGAACTATTTCCGATCTCGAAACTCCGTTCGGATCTCAGAAACACAAAAAACTGCCCCAAACCAAATATTTTAAGAACTTCAAAATCCTAAAGGAATCAACTTTCACTATTAAGCACCAAAATGCTCCCGGGTCATCCAAAACCCGATCCGGACGTACGCCAAGTCCGAAATCATCATACGAATCTGTTAGAATCCTCAAACCCAGATTTCGAGGTCGTTTACTCAAAACGTTGACCAAAGTCAAACTTGGCCTTTTAAGCCAACCTTAAGGAACCAAGTGTTCCGATTTCAACCCAAACTCTTTCAAATCCTGAACCAACCATTCCCGCAAGTCAAAATTCAATAAAAGCAAGTACGAGAAGTCTTATTTAGGGGAACGAGGTTTTAGAAATTAAAACGACCAGTTGGGTCGTTACATTAATATTTTTTTGTTGAAGAATATTAGTTTTGAACCACTAGATTATGTGAAAAGTTTTTTTCTCGAATTCAACAAGAGCGACATTTATTTCTAATTGATACTTTCTATAGAAATTTTCAAGTGTAACAAAAAGTATATTTAAAAAAATGGTATGACATGAAATATTTTTTTAAAAAATGTAAGTAAATTATTTCAAAATGAGATTATTTTTTAAAATTTAATTCAATTTTAAAAATGAAAGGATAAGATATTTTCAAATTTTAGTAGAGTTTTTAAATTACTATAATAGAAGTCATATCATGGATAAAATTAAGAAACCAAAATCTTATGGAATATTTACATAAATATCTAGCCAGATTTATTGTTTACTTTTTTAAATTTCCATAGATGATATACTGGCAACACATGATTATACACATATTATATATGGATTATATACATTCTTCATTTTTTTAATTTAAGTGGTAAGACGAGCACTTATTTAGGCTGATTAGATAAAGGCAAAAGAAAAATATGGAAGAATCTTAAATAAAGACTAAAAATATATATAAAGTTCTTATGTAGACAATTTTTATTTAATTTCATCCTTTTATAGAGAAATAAATTAATTTTTTGTAAAAAAAAAAAGACATAAAAAATAAGATAAAAAATAAATATAGAAAAAATGTATGAAAAATCTAAAAACCAGAAATAAGAGATGACAACGAATTTCTTCTTTTGTTTCATCTATGTTAGGTATAAAAAATTTGGAAGTTGATATCATCGATTTTAAATATTTATTTCAACTCAAATACATAGATTATAAGACAAGGATATCTTAGAATAGTTATTTTTTTTTTATTTTACATTGTCTATCATTTTAAAATATCACTATTACTAACAAACTAATATGATAGCTGAATTTGAATATAAATGCAATTTGAGTTTGCATTGAGGTTAAGCCAAGTATGATGTCGAGAAAAAGTTACTTGGCAATTTCAAGACAATATATGAAATGTTATATAATAACAGTCAACTAATTTAACATTTAATGATTCAAAAAACAAAAAATTTGTATATATATATAGAGGTAGAGGTATATGTAGAGTTTTGACAACAGTTTCAATTGAACCCATAACTTTTCACGCTGAGCAAAAATTTATATGTAAAAAATTCTTAAACTTATAAAAATAGCAGATATAAACCCATAACTCGAAAAATATAATGAGTTCAATGCTAAAATATTAAAAATCTAATTCATAAATTATAAATCCTAGATCCACCTCTGTATATAGGGTATTCCAAATTCAAAATCTGTGGCTAGAGATATCGATAAACTCAAAATGACATCATATTGAAATAAAATTTCACCGGCTAAAGAATCATTTAAATTCTTAGATAGCCGACTAAAGTGAATTTAATTTAAGGATAATATCTTACTTGGGTAAATAAAGTTTTGTCTATAGGGTATATAAAGTTTTAGAAATTGAAACGTCAAAATAGAAATATTTTTTGAAAGATAACAACATACCAAATAAGAGTTTAAGTCGTAGCAAAAGAGTCATGTCAGGACCAAAGAATCGTTCATATTGTGTCAACCTTTGTGATTTGACATAAATACGAGTTATTATTTTACTTTTTGGCAATTTTTAGGTTCCAATAACTCCAATGAGAATGGTGCAAAAATAAAATTATCAGTACGAGATTTGAGAAAATGTTAGTCTGTTTTCATGTATTGTTTCGCAATTAATATCTAATGCTTATCTAGAAGGTTTAAATTTTAAGGTTATTTACATATCATTCAAATAACTCGGATATTTAATATGGCTAATGTCACATATAAAAAATGGAGCCATATTGGAAACATAAAATTTACTGGCTAAACAATTTTTAAATTTTTTAGATAGCTGACTAAAATGAGTTTTGAATTAAGGATAATATTTTCAATTACATAATTGTAAAATAAATTATTATTTAAAAATAATATTTTAGAAACTGAAATTTTAAAATAGAAATAATTTTTGAAAGATATCAACACATAAAATAAGAGTTCAAGTAGTAGTAAAAGAGTCAAGTCGTATCCAAAGAGTCCTTCATAGTCTCAACCTTTGATTGTTTTGTCATAAATATGAGTTATTATTTTACTTCCCGACTAATTTTAGGATCCAATGACACCGGCGAGAATCGTATCAGAAAATAAAAAATAAATTATATCTAGGAAATTTGAGAAATAATTAATCTTTTTCATGTAGCGTTTCTTAATTAATATCCAATGAGTATCGGTATTTAATAGAGAAAGTTAAGTTTTAAAATTATTTACATATAATCTAAATAACTCAAATATATTACATGGTTAGTGACCGCGTATTCGCGCGCGTGAAAATATTGGTATTCCTAGAAAGCTAAAAGCCATCCCACTTTCCACTTTCCATAAATTAGTCTCCAGCAAAAGGAATCCAATTCTTAGCAGCTTGTTTGGATGATTGTTACCTATTGTATCATATCGTATTGTTACTTTAAATACGATGTTTGTTTTGGTTATAACTTAAATTTTATTGTATCGTATAGTTAAATTCGTCATTGCGTAAAGACGAAATGTGCCAATTTATGTAACGACCGATTTGGCGTGGTTGCGTCGTTATCTTGTCTTTTTCTCTCATATCACCCCTCAATATTATTAAATTATTTTAATTTATCATTTACCCTACTTTTTAATGTAATAAATTTACCCCGTATCATTTTTTTTTACAATATTGCAAATTTGGTCTTTATATTGCTGGTGCATGATATCATGAAACAACGACAAACGATACAATCTATCCAAATATTTTATTCATCAAACGATACAGTACAATATAATACGACCATCCAAACAAGCTGTAAGTCCCCAAACCCCACTTTGCTTGTCCAGTCCTATGACTTTCGGTTCTCACGCTCACCTCTTCAGTTCTTCTCTTTTGTTGCGTCAAAGCACGCTTGTTCACTGGTCACTACTCTACAGCCACCATTGTAAAGCTTCCTCACTTCCTCTTATTTATTTCTTAAACCTATTTGGGCTTTGGCTATTTCTTTCTCCATTAAATATATGTTTTTGCTCTTCTTTTTATTTGTATTGTGTTGGATTTTAATGTTCTTGCAAAACTTTATTGTCACTTTAGATTTATTTTTGTTATGTATTTCTGTGATTTTGTTTTAAATCCTATGCCACTTAAATAGCTTCATTGTAGAAATTAATTTCGTGGCTAAAAGAGAAAGAACATCCCCAATATTTTGACCAAGAAAAATTCAAAATAAACTCCATTTTAACGATAAAATGTACTAGGGAAAGTTGAATAATTTTCATAGGTTAAGCTTATTGATAGTATGATGTAACGACCCGACCGATTGTTTTGAGCCCTAACGTGTCGTTCAGTGGTCTGAGGCCATGAGCAGCTTCATTTCAGGTGTTATGACTTGTACGTGTGGTCGAAATTGAATTTCAGGAAGTTCGGAGTTGGTTTGGGAAGAGAATTCTCATTTCGGAAGCTTAAAGTTGAAAGAATTAACTAGGACGGGATTTTTAAGTAAACAACCTCAGAATCGGGATCTGAAGGTTCCAGCAGGTTCGTATGATGATTTTGGACTTGGGCGTATGCCCGGTTCGGGTTTTGGATAACCCCGGAGCATTTTGGAAGATATTTCATAAGTTTGGGTTGAAGTGCATTTCAGTGTTATTGATGTCCGTTTGGGATTTCGAGTCTTTGAATAGCTCTGTATGGTGATTCTGGAGTTGGTAGTGCTATCGGAAGTGAATTCGGAGCTCCATAGGTCATTTTGGAGTCATTTGGCTAAAGATAGAATTTGAAGGTTTTTAAAAAGTTTGACCGGAAGTGGACTTTTTGATATCGGCGTCGGAATCCGATTCCGGAAGTTGGAGTAGGTCCGTGATGTCGAGTATGTGTGACGACCCGACCCGTCGTCTCATGAGTTACCGCTCCGTTTCCCCCATTTTTTTGCTTCTTTATGCTTCATTATCAGTGTCTTGTGTGAACAAGTTGGTTTGGATTGATTTTAGAAGGAAATGAGACACTTAGTCTCTTTAAGGAAGGCTTAGTTTGAAAAGTCAACCGGATATTGACTTATGTGTTAGAGGGCTCGGTTATGATTTCTGATGATTCGATTAGCTTCGGAGGATGATTTGTGGCTTAGGAGTGTGATCGGAAGTGGTTTTGGAGGTCCCGTGTAGAATTAGGCTTGAATTGACGAAGTTAGTATTTTGGCAATTTTCGGTTGATAGGAGAGATTTTGATCCGAGGATCGGAATGGAATTTCGAAAGTTGTTGTGGCTTTGTTATTTGATTTGGGATGTGTGCGTAAAATTTCAGGTCATTCGGAGGTGATTTGGTTGGGTTTTTGATCAAATGCGTGTTTCAGAAGTTTCAGAAGAACTTAGGCTTGAATTCGATGTTAATTGATGGTTTTGATGTTGTTTGAGGCGTTTTGATGATTGGAACAAGTTTGAATGATGATTTAGGATGTGTTGGTGCTTTTGGTTGAGGTCCCGGAGGCCTCAAGTGAGTTTTAGGTGGTCTATCGGACCATTCTTGGCTTTGAGAATTGCAAAAAATTTCATCAGCTGTTGCAGGAGTATTTTGGCCTTCTCGATCGCGAGCCTGGGGCTGCGATCGCGTAAGAGGAATTTGGGAGGCAGGCGCTTTGTTCATCGCATTCGCGGTTGGGCGTCTGCGATCGCAGTGAGTTAGATGGTGTTGCATCGCGTTCGCATGGGAGAATCCGCATTCGCATAAAAGGACTTGGGGGCCCGGTAGAATTGTTCTTCGCGTTCGCATCATATGGATCGCGTTCACATAGGTTTGGAATGAAAGGCATCGCGTTCGCAGGGCCCCAGTCGCGCTCGCGTAGGGTAAAATGCTTGGTCTTTGCGATCGCAGGGAAGTTTAAGCGATCGTATAGTATTAAAATTGGAGCTGGAATTTTTGTTCATTGCGATCGCAAGCCCGGGGCTGCGATCGCGTAGAGGAAAATTGGGGCTGGATAGAATAGTTTTTAAAGACATTTCCTCCGCAAGCTAGGTCATATTTTTCCACCATTGTTGAGCATTTTGAGAGCCTTTTGGAAGAAACTGAAGAGAGTTTCGACTGGGATTGATTGAAGGTAAGTCCTATGAACTAAAAACACGATTTAATTGTGGCATTAATGTCACACCTCTTTTTCCACTACACCCCCGTAAGGGCATAAATAAAGAGAGTTTTTTCAATTAAAGGACAATCGAAACGGAATTATTATTAAAGATTCAGAGTCGCCACTTGGGAGATTTATGGTATCCCAAGTCACCGGTTTAAAATTCAGAATCAAGGAAAAGAATGACTCTGTTTAACAGTCCGCGAACTAGAAATCCGAGTAAGGAATTCTGTTAACCCGGGAGAAGGTGTTAGGCATTCTCAGGTTCCGTGGTTCTAGCACGGTCGCTCAACTATCATATTCGGCTTAAATGATCTGATTTTAAACAATTATGAACCTATGTGCAAATTTTAACTTTTTAACCGCTTTTATTATTATCTTTAAAGAGAATTGCAACGTCGTTAAAGCACGTCTCAAACCACATCACATAAATCCACCCGTGATTTTTGACATATTTTAACATCGTTGAGATTTGGATTTAGATCACATAAATGCGCACCCGAATTTAGGAAAGTAATATTATTAAACACACTCCTAAAGCAACTACGCGTTTGCACTTTGCGAGGGCCATGGAATTTGTTTAATGGCACGCCTCGGAATCTAAGGATCAATTCATCAAATAAAGCGAGGGCCATGCGATTGTGGTTTTTGTTTGGCATGGCCCTCCTCAAATTATTCTAATCAAAGGGTTTCTAAATTAACTCATGAGGGCCATAAACTAATAGATCTAGTTTACTCATGGCGCGCCTCGAATTTTTCTATAAAAAAAGGTTAACCAGTTTCTCACCACTGTTAAACTAATTCAAGAGTTAAAAGAAGAAGATGAAACAATGCTGGCATTACTTTCACGCCAATTACAGCCCCAAACTAGCATACCATCAGAAATATTGAACAACACTATAACAGGAGCATGAATACACCATTCGACTAATGAGGAAAGTTAACTGATACAGCCCCAAACTAGCATACCATCAGAAATATAGAACTACACTATAACAGGAGCATGAATACACCATTCAATTAGTGAGGAAAGTTAACTGATTCAATTGTATAACTCAAACATAAGTACATGAAGCCAAAAAAGTACAGAGAAGTCAAGCTATTTGATACCTATGCAACTACTATTACCACTGGAGGGTTTACCTTGAATCAGACTCAATCCTTCACATAGAAACCATACAATGAAATATATTGAAACATCTCATGGCAGGAAAGGGTAAAGAAAATAGACTACTTACTTTTCGTTTTTCTTTCACGATTTAGGCACTGTAAACGAACCATCATTGTCTCTATTTTACTTTTAAAAAATGAAGAAGTGTACATTCAAGCTACAGCCAGAATTCAACCATAGCAGGCTCTAACAAACCTCAAATACACAGAACATTGAGCACAACTATTAACCTTACATGAACATTCATCATACAGATCTTAACGGAATTAATGACGATTCAAAGCTTGTGTGACACCAACGAGCTGCACTGAAAGTTCAACACATGAATCTAACACCATAACACCTCGACTAACAACCTACAACATGCTTAACTAAAACTGATCTGTACAACGGAATCGTATTGAATAAAAACAAACGGACCAGAAGAAAACAAAATGGGACATTCTCTATATTCCGATAATTGAAGCCTCGAACTTTCATGAATAATCACAAGACTTCCCTTTTGTTTTCTCAGAAGAAAAACAATCTGAACACTGGTTTCATTTTTAGAAAGTTCATGGTCAGCTCAGTTTCAAACAAATGAACCTTGAGCTTCAATTTTAACTCCAAACAATGGTAACAAACAGACTCGAACCAAGTTTCAGCTGCAATACACCACAGAAGATCGACATATCCCAACAGACTTTACCAAGAATTTCATCTAGTCACAAATCAATAAGAAACTAGATTCGAACTCACTAATTCAATCCCACATAAGCTCGAAATGACAGCAGCAAAAGAAGGCAAACTCAGAAATTCCACAGAAAACTCGTATCATGACATGAGAAACTAACAACAGAATGACTTGTATTCAACCAAATTTAATACTTTAATTGATTATGGTTCTTACCACACTTCGATAACACCCAGAAAATAAAGCAACAGAAGGATTAAAGATGAACCTGGATCGGCAAACACTTTGGATTAATTTTAATTAAATGCTAATACAAGTGAAATCCAGCAGCAGAGATCAAAACAACAGCATCTTTGAAATCATGAAAGCCCCAGACAGAAATTTGAAGCAAGCAACAGGGTTTTACAATCGACACAAACCAGCTGAACTTCAATCGAGCTCCATTTTAGAACAAGGAATCATGAAAAAACAATGCTGAGAAATGTTTTCTTCTTTTTTCTGATTTTCTCGAAATGAAAGTCCCACTCAAAAAAATTGAAACTCAAACTATATCCCTTGCTTTTTGTTTTCTTTTCCTCAAAAATGCCCACGAAGATTCAAGACTAGAAACTGAAAAAAAAAAGACTTTTAGAACCCTAGACCCTCTCTCTGAAAAATTCCCCCCTCTGAAATCCCAAAATTCCTCTAGTTATCAAGCAAACACCTAATGAATGAAGGGCTGGGATTAATCGAAATCCATCCCACGCTCTCCATTCATCCAGCATATGCCTTCTAGAAGCTTCCATCACGTGAGAAGGGAATGGGGATGAGAGAATCTGTCAGAGGTCGTTACAAATATGGTGACGAGGAGGGAGGGGGAACGCGTGAGGTGAGATGGGAGCTCACTCGCGTGAATTTTGGGATGAAATGGGGTTGGGTTCAGGTGTTCTTCAGAGAAGAAGAATAGTACGCATCGTTTGGGGCTTAGGCTTCTGCCCGTTTCTTTTGTATGTATCAATTAAGTGGGGGAACGGGTCGGGTCGTGTTTGGTTTGGGCGTGGGTCTGGGCGAGGGAGGGAATAGGGCTAGGGGTTTGTCACGACCCAAAATCCACTAAGGGTCGTGGTGGCGCCGGACACCGCCGTCAGGCCAGCCAACTCAAATAC
>MU714981.1:11560-35514 GCA_026770625.1 Nicotiana glauca
ATTGGAACAATATAAAAAGTTATTAAGTTTTGCGTATTTTTTTCAATAAGATATTTTTTTAACTTTTAAATAATTATCTTTTTTAGGTTAGAACTTAAAGAAAAAATATAAAATTATATTTTTAAAAATGATGGGCCGGCCCGTGGGGCCCGCGGCCCACATAGGGCTGGGGTGGGCTAACCATTATAAGGCCCATCAAAATGGTGGGCTAGCCCAGCCCACCCCGTCAATTGCTAAAGCCCGTATGGGTCCGGCCCGGCCCATATTGACAGCTCTAGTAGAAATGATAATTAGTTTGCTGGATAAAAAAATTAATGAGTAGGCAGGGATAATTAATTTAGCTTTTATAGGTAAAGCTATAAAATTTTCCTTTTTTTGTCCAACCTCAAATACCTTATACAGTTATATTTGGCTTTATAGCTCTATCCAATAAACACTACCCATGCTAAATCCATTCGTAAGTTAATCAATTCGTTCGTAAACTAAATCACCGAATACCAATTTGTAAGTAAATTTTTTACGCAATCAATCACCAATATTCAATATCCCTCTATCGCTAATAAACCTGAGACTGAACGTTCTTGATTTGCATTTTTCTCATTTGTGCTAAGAAAGTAATTGCGTTATTTTGATTTGAATACTTTATTTGGATGACTATGATGGGAATGAGAAATAATAAAGACAATTTGATATGAATACATTATATAGATGCTCTTACTTGTAAGAACAAAAAGTCTAACTTTTAAGCTAAAATTAAAATTCGAAATAACCAAATTGATTAATCAAAATATTTAATGAGCCAACAGATCGTTTTGAGTTCTAGCATAATGTTTTAAGATTTGTGACTTCTCTTAAATTCACTTGATGATTTGTGACTAGTGAGTATGAGTGGTCCGGGTTTCGAAGGATTCGGGAGCATTTTAAAATACTTGTACGCATGTTCAGAAGATGATTTTAGACCTGTACGCATATTCGAATTAGGACCCAAGGGGTTCGGGTATATTTTGGCATTATTGCATGAAAAAATAGAATTTTAAGGAATCTTAAGTTAATTGAGTTGTCAATTTGATTTAAATTATTTTGCTTTACATTTCGAGCTTTTGGATAAGTCCATATAGGGTATTTGGAAATATTGGGATGGTTTGGACGGATCTTGGGGGCTCAGGCGAATTTTGGGTGCTCAAAGAAGGTATTTAAGGCAAAAATTAGCAAACCAACAATTAAATTTGCACCAACAACTATTTTCTGCCTACTTAAAGCTTATTTTATCATATTGAAAGTTAGGAAGCTCGGATTAAGGTAAATTTTTAGGAGATTTGCATCTATTTCATTGGGTAAGTATTACTAACTTGGATATATGATTATTGTATGAATCTATCTTTACTTTTGTTTTAGAATCAAAGAATTAAAGGTTTGAAAAAAGGGTTTTGATTTTGAAAGAAAAGAAAGCATTCCTTTTAATTTGAACACCAATTTGGACTTGTATTGTGAATCTAATTATATATTTGGACTAAGAAGGTTATTAACTACTTAAATGAATGGATTCGAGTTGTTCGGAGGCCGATTTACGAGGTAAGAATTTGTTGGCGCATTGAGTTACGCACTTTGAGGTAAGTTAAACTTCTAAACTTGGTACTGAGGATATGAATCCCTGGAATACGTGTCATATGGTTGGTGCTAGAGTGACGAACATACTAGACGACGAGCGTGTGAGCGTGCACAGTGGTAATTATGACTCGATTGATTATGTGGTACTATGTAGTTGTCTAGTCTTAATTTATCCGTGTAATTCCTACGTGTTAGAGTAATTGAGTTGTGATTAATATGAGAAATCATGTTTAGGCTATGTGCTTATTCTGTTGGGACCCACTAAGGTTATTTGTGTTGTTGAGTTAATTGCTTAAGCTGTAATAATGTATTCAGTCATGTTTATTCATTTGCATATCATATCTCATTTTCTATTATCATTGTTGTTACATCATGTTATCATTGTTTGGGCTTCGCGGTATGAGATTTATGAGCCCGTGAGACTAGAGAGATTGATGACTGAGTTGAGGCCTGAGATCTAGATTCTGAGTGATATTGTGGATCGGGATGCACGCTGCAGTAGGCCATATAAGATTTATGTTTATTATTATTATTATTATTATGGATCGGGTTGCATGCTGCAGCATACCTTATTTGCTTATTTATTATTGTGGATCGGGCTACATGCTGCAGTAGGCCTTATAGACTTTATATTAGCGCTTGGACAGGATCTGCCTCTCCAGAGTCTGACATACCAGCAGCGAGTGCAAGAACAATGATTTATATACACGTGCTCTGGGTGAGGGGCATAGAAGCTAGACACCCCTACAGTGTTGAGTGATTGTATGTGATGAGTGGGAGTTTGAGATAGATAGATTGAGTACTCTGAGAGTGTGAATACCTGGAATTATCACCGTGATACATTATATTTGACATACATATTTGACATGTAGGCATAGAGATGTAACATTCCTCATGCTAGTTGTATTTGACATACTTTATCAGTGTTGGGCTTAAATTGTTGAACTTGAAAGCATACCAAAATTATGTATCGTGAACGAGTTGGATATGGAAATTTCTCTGAGTTATTACTTTCATTCTCTTTGTTATATCTGTGTTGTCATTATTTTGATTCTGGTTGAATCCTTCTAAGCTCGTCATTGCTTTCAGCCCAAGGTTGGTCATGTTACTTATTAAGTACACTGGGTCGGTTGTACTCAAACTACACTCTGTACTTCGTGTGTAGATCCAGGTACATGTGGACGCAGTGATTGCTAGATCTGGTGCTAGTACCTGCTCGGAGACTTCGAGGTAGCTGCTATGACGTTCGCATACCTTCAATCTCATTCCTTTCATTTTATTTTGTACTGTTCTATTTTTCTCAGAAAGTTGTACTAGAGTCTTAGACTATGTTGACACTTAATAGCTCATGTACTCGATGACACCAAGATGTTGGGATGGTTGTACTAGAGATACAGTTTTATCAGTTATTTATGAGATTTTCCACTGTTGAGCTTATTAAATCACGTTTTAATTCAAATACGTAGTTGTTATGTGATTGTCAGCTTTCCTAGTAATGTATAAGGAGCCATCACAACAGGTTGAGATTTTGGATCATGGCAATTGCTAAGCTTAAAGATGTGATTCTTTCTTTATTTGTACCCCTATATGATCTATTTGTACCATATTTGAGATTACATTGAGGTTATTCTCTCGGTTGAACCTGATAAACTGCTACTTCGTGATGAAACTATCTGTTCTAGCTGTGATAATACATATTGCACATGCCTTGTACTATTCCGACCAGTCGTTTTGTGTAATTGCATCCCGTTATCTCTTTTTATGCTCCACAGATGTGTGTTTATGATTTTATTACTTGCAGGGTTATTTAGTTTTGTTCCGGGAAGCTTTTCAAGTTGTTTTGGATTCTTTGATTCTTGACTTAGAAGTTCAAATTAAAAATATTGACCAAATTTTTACTTTTGTGCAAATGATCCTGGAACTGTGTTTTAATGACTCTGATAGCTTCATATTATGACTTCGGACTTGGGCGTATGCCCGGAATTTATTTCGGAAGTCCGTAGGTTAATTTGTGTCGATTTTCCAAAATTTGACAATTTGAAGTTGAAAAGTTTGACCATAGGTGGCGTTTTATCTATCGAGTTCGGAATTTGAATTTGGGACTTAGAATAGGTTTGTTATGCTATTTAGAACTTGTCTCCAAAATTTGCTACCATTTGGAGTTGATTTGATAGGATTTGAACGTTTAGTTGTAATTCTAGAGATTTTTGAACTTTACTTTGAAATTCATGTGTTTTAGTGTTCGATTCGTAGTTTTAGGTGTTATTTTTATGTTTTGATCGCACGAGCAAGTTCGTATGATGTTTTTAGACTTGTGTGGATGTTTGGTTTGGAGTCCCGAGGGGTCGGATGAGTTACGAACATGCTCTAGAATGATTTTGAACTAAAATTTGACTACAGGTGTTGCTGGTGCTCAAGTATTGTAATTGTGAACACCAACATGAAATTGCGAAGGTGATAATGGGGGCTTAGATGTCGCAATTGCGATTTTCCCTTCACCATTGCAAAGTCTGACAGGTTTTGCCTTAGTTCGCATTTGCAAACACTTTCGCTTTTGCTATATTCCCAGCTACGCAATTGCGAAGCCTTTTATAGCAAATGCGATGTTGACTAAAACTGTGAGGGTTTGCAAATGCGAGCCCTGGTCTGAAATTGCGAGGGTTCGCATTGTCGCAAATGTGACATTTGCAGCTGGTGCAAAGGGTTGGGAGACGGAATTTTTGAAAATATTCTCTAATTTTTGAACCCTAGACTCGATATGAGATGATTTGGATAGGGGATTTTCACCAACAAACTTTGGGTAAGTGATTCTAATCCATTTATAATCATATTCCATCAATATATCTTAGATTTTAAAATAAAAAAATATATGAATCAAAGTGAAAGTTACTGAAACTTTGTCAAGTTTTCGAAAAATAAAAATTTGAGTTTTGAGAGTCGATTTGGACTCGAATTTTGAAACTAATCACATATATGAACTTGTGGGGTCATGGGCAGTCAAAATCTATCATTGGACCCTGGTTTTGACTCGGCGGGCCCTGATAAGTTAGGATTTTAGCATGTTTTATGCCCCTACTTGCCTATGATTTGATCTTATGTTTGTACAAAATAGTCCCAAAAAGGCTCACAGGTTGTGCTTTTTTGCACGTTTGATCGACAAAGTAAAAAATTGTCAAAGATCGGCTCAAAAAGGAGTGAAACCTGCTCAAGTATCAAAGACCAAGAAATCTAATGGAAGAAGGCCTAGTGCGGACCGCACAAAATAGACGTGCGGCCGCACTAGGAGATTCAAAGAGTTGGCAATTTGGGTTCAAGGACAATGCGGCCGCGATATATTTTACGCGGTCCGCGGTCAGGGCTGCACAGCCGTACTACTCATTTGTACGGTTCGCGGTCAAGAGATTCAGAGAGCTACCATCTTGCAAAGATAATTCCATACGGTCCGCGGTCGTTATTGCGTGGACATCGCCAAATTTCCTCTGCGGCCGCGGTCCATTTTACGCGGTCCGTGGAGTCCAAGTTCAGAGAAGCCAATGTTGAAATCAAGGAGCCCAGTGCGGCTGCGGTCCATTTAGTGCGGCCTGCATTAACCCACAGGGGTATTTTTGTCCAGTATTTTCAGCTTAGTATAAATAGAACATTTTACCATTTTTAGGTCATCTGTTATTTTCCATACTTGATCCGCGCTCGTGAGGATACTTTTGTAGTCATTTTTGGCAGCTTAGCTTTATATTAACAATAGATTCTTGCAAATTTAATTTAGTATTTATTTATTCTGTCTTGTTCTTCATCTATTTCTTCATTTTCTTGTCCAAGCTTGATTAGCTAAATCCATTAGCTAGGGTTGTGGCTCAACCCTAGTGTGGGTAATTGATGGGTGTTGCTATCTAGGGTTATATTGACTATGGGTGTTTGCAATTTGGGTTGGTTTTATGTTTTAATTTCGAATTTGTGGTTTCAAACACCTATTCAAGCTTAGTGGGTTTAACTCATCTTGAGAAAGAATGTCTATGACCCCAAAATTGACCAAACAAGAAATTGGGATGGACTCATGAGAAATGATAGTCCCAATTAACGGGTTAAATCTCGAGAGAGTAATCACCCTACTTGAACCCTAGTTGCTTGTCCTAATTTGCCTACCCATTTGGTCTCGAGAGAGTCAACTGGGCAAAATTGCTCTCTCTACCGAGAGGTATGAGAGTGGGTAAAATCGTACAACAGTTATAGCATAAGCTCCAAATATGTCAATCGAACCTTAGTAACATCTACCCGTCAATTAGCCACCTAGCTAGTGTCATGACCCTAGTGCCTTTCTTCCCATTAGATACAATTTTAGAAATCATCTTGTAGCTTAATTTAGTTTCAATTTAGTTGTTTGAAAATAGTAGTTTATAATTGAAAAACCCAAAAATGAAAAGAAGATCATCTAAGAGCACACACGCAACTCTATTCTATGTAGATACCAGAATTCCCTTCTAGCTCCCTGGGGATTCGATCCCGACCCTCATATCGGGTAAAAACTGTTGCGACCCTCTTCTCCTACTCTTTAGTAGCGGGTAGTTGGACGCGATCACTTTTTGGCGCCGTTATCGGGTGGAGAGTTTGTATGGACTACCGGAAACTCAACAAGGTGACCCGCAAGGATCATTTCCCCTTGCCATTCCTCGATCAAATGCTTGATCGCCTTGCGGGGCGAGCTTTCTATTGCTTTTTGGATGGGTATTCGGGGTAAAATCAAATTTTAATCGCCCCGGAGGACCAAGAGAAGACCACATTTACATGCCCATATGGTACATTTGCTTTCTCCCGGATGCCATTTGGGTTGTGTAATGCTCCGGCGACTTTCCAACGTTGCATGATAGCTATTTTCACCGACATGGTGGAAGACATATTGGAGGTCATTATGGATGATTTTAGTAAGGTTGGTGATTCTTTTGAAGAATGCTTGGTAAAATTGGATAAAGTCTTGGCCCGATGTGAAGAAACTAATCTCGTTCTCAGTTGGGAAAAATGCCATTTTATGGTTGAAGAAGATATAGTGTTGGGTCACAAGATTTCTAAGCATGGGATTGAGTTTGACAAGGCTAAAATCGAGGTGATTTCGAGGCTTCCTCCCCCCACTTCTGTCAAAGGGGTGAGGAGTTTCCTTGGACATGCCGGGTTTTACCAGCGGTTTATCAAAGATTTCTCGAAGGTCGTGAATCCCCTTTGCAAGTTGCTAGAGAAAGATGCTAAGGTTATTTTTGATGAAAAATGCATGGAGGCCTTTGAACTTTTAAATCACAAGTTGACCACCACCCTGATCATTACCTCACCCAATTGGAGTTTGCCCTTTGAACTAATGTGTGATGCAAGTGATGTTGCGGTGGGGGTGGTGTTGGGTCAACGAGTTAGCAAAATTTTCCATCCCGTGTACTATGCAAGTAAGACTATGAATGAAGCTCAACAGAATTACACGGTGACAGAGAAGGAATTATTGGCCATTGTATTTTCCATGGAGAAATTTAGGCCATATCTTATAGGGGCCAAGGTAATTGTGCATACCGACCATGCCGCCCTTAGGTATTTGATGACCAAGAAAGATTCCAAGGCAATATTGATGAGATGGGTGTTACTTATTCAAGAATTTGACTTAGAAATAGTGGACCGGAAGCGAACTGAGAACCAAGTTGCGGACCATTTGTCCTGGTTGGAGGACGAAGGGAGGCCATGTGACGGCCTTGAGATAAATGATACATTTCCCGATGAGCAACTTCTTTTCGTGTCAATGTGTGACATGCCATGGTTTGCGAACATTGCCAACTTCATTGTAACTGAAATTGTCCCGTGTGAGCTCTCTTCCAACCAAAGGAAGAAACTCAAACGAGATAGTTTGGATTTTTATTGGGATGATCCGTACTTGTTTAAGATTTGCGCGGATGGTGCGATTAGAAGGTGTATCCCGGAAGGTGAACAATTGAGTATTTTGGAGGCTTGTCACTCCTTCCCCTATGGTGGCCATCATGGAGGGGTGAGGATGGCTTAGAAAGTTTTGAGTTGCAGTTTCTATTGGCCGATTTTTGTTTAAGGATGCTAGTGATTTGGAAAAGAAATGTGATTAATACCAACGAGCGGGAGAGCTTTCCAAGAAAGATAAGATGCCTCTTAACACAATTCTGGAAGTTGATATCTTTGATGTTTGGGGTATTGATTTTATGGGTCATTTTGTTAGCTCGTGTGGGAACACTTACATTCTTGTAGCAGTGGACTAGGTGTCAAAATGGGTTGAGGCCGTGGCCTTGCCTAATGATGAACCTAGGAGTGTGGTTTCATTTCTTAAAAAAAGCCTATTCACAAGGTTTGGTACACCCGGGGCAATCATTAGTGATGGTGGATCGCACTTTTATAATAGAGCTTTTGATACCTTACTCTCCAAGTATGGTGTTAACCATAAAGTCTCTACACCTTATCATCCGCAATCCAGTGGTCAAGTTGAAGTATCAAATAGAGAAATCATGAGCATCTTGTCTAAAACTGTCAATGCAAATCGGACCGATTGGTCCAAAAAGTTAGATGATGCTCTATGGGCCTATCGGACCTCGTACAAAACCCCAATTGGTATGTCTCCGTACCAGTTGGTATTTGAGAAAGCATGTCACCTACCTGTGGAATTAGAGCATATGGCTATGTGGGTCTTGATGAAGCTTAATCTTGAGTGGGATGTTGCGGCCAATCTTCGTGTTGAACAACTAAATGAACTTGATGAATTCCGGTTCCATGCATACTCTAGTTCATCCTTGTATAAGGACAACATAAAATACTTACATGACAAATATGCTCGGGGAAAGGAGTTCAAGGTTGGTGATTTGTTCCTCTTGTTCAACTCCCATCTAAGGCTGTTTCCCGGAAAGCTGAAATCAAAGTGGAGTGGGCCATTTGAAGTTGTATGTGTAACCCCATTTGGTGCTCTAGATTTGAAGAACAAAAGTAATGAAGTCTTTAGGGTGAATGGCCACCGTGTCAAGCATTATCTTGGGAAGATTGATGATAGCCACATGGTGGTTATGGTTCATTTCAAATAATATGATGGTAACCCGTGTCGTGCCATGCCGTTAAATACGACGCTTTTTGGGAGGCAACCTTTTTTTTTCTTTCTCTTTAATTTTCTTTCTAGTTTAGGATTTTTGAGCTAATTGGTTGTGAAATGTTGTAGATATTGTGTTGATGCAGTACAAAACAAGTTGGAAAAAGTGCGGTCTCTGAAGTTTGCCAGTGCAGCCGCGGTACACATTGTGCGGACTGCACTGACATGGGCTAAATGAAGTGCTCTCCAAAGTTCCTCACCGCAGCCGCATTGCATTTAGTGCGGTCCGCGGTGGACCTCCACGGTCGCGGTCTGCTTTTGTGCGGTCCGCGGAGGTCGTCTTCTAAAACTTTATGTGAACAAATACAAAACGGTCTGCGGTCGACTTTGTGCGGCCGCGCTTGTAGGTAAGTATGGTGCCTGCACCATTTTCTATAAATAGAGCCCATGGGTCTCAGTGTACCCTTTTCGAACTTTGAAAACTCAGACTCATAAAACTACTGTTCATCGCTTTCTAAGACCGAAATTCTTGCTTGCTTGGATTAATTGCATACATTCTTCAAAAATCTAGTAATATTTCATGCATCTTTCATTGATTACTTTTATATTTTCATTTTATTTGCTTGCCCAGTAGTTTTTAACTTCTTCTTTCTTCTCGTAGCTTTTTCTTTTTTATTTATTTGTTAGCTTAGGGTAATATAAATGCTGGGTTTGTATGTGGGCTTTAATAATGGATGGGTAAATTGAGTAGGGACACCGTAGGATGAACACTTGAACAAAAATACAAAAATTGGAAATCCAAAGTCGGTGCCCTAACTTAGCACCCTTCGTGGACCGCGGTCACATATGTGCGGTCCGCGGTGCTTGTGTTCTGAGACTTTCTTGATGGCAGCGCGGCCACATTGCACTTTTTGCGGTCCGCACTAACCCATCGCGGCTGTGTCACTTTGTGCGGTCCGCGGTGGAGAGATCCAGAGAGTTGATTTTTGGGACTTTGACCCAATGCGGACCGCGGTCTCTTTTGCGCGGTCCGCGATTCCCCATGTACGGCCGCACCCTCTTTTGTGTGAGCCGCGATGCAATGAATCTGCAACTGTTTCTACACCAATATTCGCTGTTTGCAATTCATTTCATTCATCTGTTTCACTGCCTGTACTTAAACTAACCATGTTAGATGCGTGTGTCTGCAGATAATGGTTAAACAAAAAGTCGGTAAGGGATCACAACAGCCCGGGAAAGGTGGTTCCTCCCGAGGGGGAAAAGTCAAGAGGGTAGCAAAACTCACTCCCCAAGCTCGGGAGAACATAAAAAAGACCCAAAAACTGATAAAAGCTGCAGATAAAGCTGCTTCCCATTCCTCGGGGAGTGAGTATGTGCCATCCAAGGACATCTCCTCAAACTCAGCCCCAACTCACATAACCAACCATTTCCAACTAACTGATACCCCTCCAGCATCACCCACTATCAAGAGTCCGGTAAATGTAGTTTTTGATTCATCTGATGAGTCAGCAGCCGGTAGTGGGAACGACTCCACCTCCCCTACAACTTCATTATCTGGGGAGAGTCTAGCCAGAGATGAGGGTGGTGAGCCTCAGGTTGGAGGAATTGCCCGAACTAGGAAAGCCGAAGATTGGGAAGATAGATTTGTGAGCCAAGTGGCTTACCATAAATTTAGGGAGTGGTGGCCGTTGAGGCATTTAATACCGTAGAGAAGTTTTATCATCAAAGACCTGCTACCCCACAACCCTAATGTGCTAAGATAATTCCAAACTAGATCGGGCTGGGAGATATTTCTGGAGAAGTGTATTGATGCTAATGAGCATATGGAAAGTCTATTGTAATGTGGCTCACATTGTCAAGGGGTCCAAAGTGACCAAGGTCCGAAACAAAAAGGTGTTGTTCGACGGACAATCCCTAAATGACTATTTGGGCTTCAAAGAAGAAGATGAATCTCTCTATTTGGCAAAGTTGGAAATGGGTGAGGCGGTCCGTCCATGGTTGGCTTCATACCTAGCAATCCTAGGTACCGTTCCTGCGTGGTTGACTGCAGGGGTTAAAATACTGAGGGGGACCCTAAATTTTGAGGCTAAGGGTTGGGAGACCTTCGTTTGCAGCAGGTTGGACCCGACTTCACATGACCAGACTTTCCCTCTCACCGGGGCAGTATTAGTTGCATCGAGTATGGCGGGCTACCCCATCAATGTGGGGAATGTGATGTCCCGCATCATCTCTATCGTGGGTGCGGAAGCTAACCGGAACTAACCTTTCCCCAACACTCTCTCGATATATTTCCGGGACTTGGAGGTGGAAAAGAAGCGGTATGATGTTAAGGCAAAGCCGGTTGCTTCGTTTTCATGGTACAGTTTGAGGGGGCCAGACAACCCCAAGGACAAGAGCTACAATCCACCTACCTCTTCCCCAACTGGCCAGTCTGAGGAGCCAGTTGCGGTAGAGCCTTCTACCAAGCCTTCCACCATGCATGCTGCCACTACAGTTGATGACTGGCCTCCAGGACCTTCCTCTACTGCTGGTCCCAATACTTCAGCTGGCCCCGGGGTTCCATCTTTCCGAGCTTACCCTTTTACTGCCCATCAGTTGAGCCAGACACTGTCCAGTTTTAACAACTGGATGTCAGCTGCGACATCCAAGTTATCTACATTGTCTTCCACCATTGAGGCCCAGTTAGCACCTCAGACAACTCAGATTCCTCAGGACATTGAGGACAGATGTGGACAAGCTATTGGTAGACCAGATGCCTCTAGACTTACTATTCGGGGACCTAGACTCAACAGCAGCACCAGTAGCAGAGCCACAGCAGGAGCAGACACCCAGGCTTCCCATGAAGAAGAGGAAGCTCCCTAGTGCAGACGATGCTATCATCCAGTTGGCGGACCCACCAGAGGCTACCTCCAGTCAGCCATAGAATGTACTTGCCATAACCTGTCCCAATCCCAGTCCCAGCAGCTAAGCAGCAGGAGATTGGGAACCAGTCTGAGGTTCCCGCACATACAGAGGACCCGAGGACTACTGATGATCCCATGCAGACAGACCAGGCTTAGGGAGCTCCTATATCCTTTCTTGTGATTTTTTATGCTTATTTGATAGTTGGCGTTGGGGACAATGCCAGCTTTTATTCGTGGGGGTGCGCCCTACTTTTTATCTGGATAACTGTATATATTAGTTGACTTACTTTATGTTTCTGTTGATTTTCTATTTTGGTCTGTATATAACTTTACATTTAGTTACTTTTATCGTATTTTTTTATTTGTTCTGTATATAAAGTTACACCCTTGTATATATTCATCCCCCGTTGTATATTCTAATCCCCTTTGTAAATATTCATTCTATTTTCATTTTTCGTACAAATTTTTCATTTTTTTAACTTAGTAGATAGGCTCGCAATCTTTTTATTTCGTTTTTTTGGTGCTTTCAATAAGCCCTTTGTTTCTTAATGCCACGGTTCTTTTCAAGGGTGAGTAGTGTGTGAACTGGGTGGCTCGTCCTGATGATGGATGGCGTGACAACCTTCTTAAGGGTTTAAGTCCGTTTTTTTATTTTTCTTTTATTTTTAGTAGTTGATAGTAAGGGTACCTAAAGCATAGCTTCACTTGGGCCTAACACATTTGCCTTTGATCCCATGGTCAAAGACAAGTGGTTGTGTTTAGGATGGTGAAATTAGTGGCCTTGAGACTTTTGTGTTGACCAAACAAACATCATGTGGTCTTTCGGGGCTATTGTGTGCTCAATTGTGTCTAAGGTTGTTGTGGGCCCCCGACCCTATGTCTTTAGCAATCCTTGAGTGTGTGTGGTGAGAAATCAAATTTTGAGTCCAAGTCCCGCGCTAATGGTCTAGAAATTTCCCTAAATGTTTGTTGAGGAAAAATTTTGAGTGAAATTCGACTTGAGAAGTGATTATAGGCTCTCCTTGATCCAAATGATAAGTTGAACAATTCCATAGCCTACTAATGAGATAATCCCTAGCTAACCCCTTTTGAGCCTTAAACCTTCTTCTTTCAAGAACCAATGCTACAAGCCTATATCCGTTCTAAATTCTACCCTCTCTTGGCACCCACATATTCCATTGAGTAATGGCAAAGTCTAAGTTTGGGGGGAGAGACAAGAAAGGAAACAAAAGGGCAAAAGGTACAAAAGCAAAAGAAAAGGAAGGCAATGAAAAAGAAAGAAAAGAAAAAGACAAAAAGAAAGCCCAATATGAACAGGAATAAAAAGGGATTCAAGGAAAGCAAAAGTGAAAAAGGTGTGTAAAAAGTAGAAAAAGGATAAATGTTTTGAATTACATAAGAAAGAGTGACAATGTATCTCTCTAGCCCCTTGGAAGAGGTGAAATGACTCAAAGAGTCAAGTGAATTGTGCCAAATGAATCAAAAGAAGTGATTAAGGGAAGATTGAACCCACTTGAACAAAAACATATCCTACCCTTACCCAAAAGCCTTCATATTGACTCCACAAAAGCCCTATATGATCTTGAGTTGGACGACGCTCGCATTAGTGGATACTTACATGAGGGTCAAGCATATGGTACTTAGAGCCGGACTTGTGACATTTCCTTGAGAGAGACGAGTGAACTCCCATTAACCTCGGTTTGTGTTCTTATACTCTAAAAGGTGAGGTTTGCTTAGGGAGAGTTGAGGATGTATGAGCATGGGTTACACATCGATCAAAGTAATTGAGAGAGTTCTTTGATGTAATGAGTCCATTCTAGATGCTCTTGTGTCACACTTGATCCATAGTTTTCAAGGTTTAAATGTTGTTAATGATCCATTTATATTGAGGGAAATTGTTAGTCCCAATTGATGCTTGTTGAGGTTACTTTAGGTTAGCTGAAATTACTTGGATATCCTTTAAGCGCTGGGTCTTATTTTATTTGCTTGAGGACAAGCAAAGGTTTAAGTTTGGTGGACTTGATAAGTTACAATTTTAGTATGTGTTATGCCCCTACTTGCCTACGCTTTGATCATATGTTTGTACAAAATAGTCCCAAAAAGGCTCACAGGTTGTGCTTGTTTGCAGGTTTGATCGACAAAGTAACGAATTGTCAAAGATCGGCTCAAAAAGGAGTGAAACCTACTCAAGTATCAAATACCAAGAAATCTAAGGGAAGAAGGCCTAGTGCGGACCACACAAAATAGACGTGCGGCCATACTAGGAGAGTAAGAGAGTTGGCAATTTGGGTTCAAGGACAATGCGGCCGCGATACATTTTACGCAGTCCGCGGTTAGCGCTCTGCGGCCGAACTACTCTTTTGTGCGGTCCGTGATCAAGAGATTCAAAGAGCTACCATCTTGCCAAGATAATGCCATGCAGTCCGCGGTCGTTATTGCGCGGACCACGCAAAACTCCCTCTGTAGCCGCGGTCCATTTTAGGCGGTCCGCAGAGTCCAAGTTCAGAGAAGCCAGTGTTGAAGTCAAGGAGCCCTGTGTGGCCGCAGTCCATTTAGTGCGGCCCGCACTGACCCGCATGGCTATTTTTGTCCAGTAGTTCCAGCTTAGTATAAATAGAACATTTTACCATTTTTAGGTCATCTATTATTTTCTAGACTTGAGCTGCGATACTTTTGTAGCCATTTTGGCATCTTAGCTTTAAACTAACAATATATTCTTGCAATTTAATTTAGTATTTATTTATTATGTATTGTTCTTCATCTATTTCTTCATTTTCTTGTCGAAGCATGAGTAGATAAACCCATTAGCTAGGGTTGTGGCTCAACCCTAGTGTGGGTAATTGATGGGTGTCGCTATCTAGGGTTAGATTGACTATGGGTGTTTGTTATTTGGGTTTATTTTATGTTTTAATTTTGAACTTGTGGTTGCAAACACTGATTCAAGCTTAGTGGGTTTAACTCCTCTTGAGAAAGAATGTCTATGACCCCAAAATTGACCCAACAAGGAATTGGGATGGAATGAGAAATGATAGTCCCAATTAACGGGTTAAATCTCGAGAGAGTAATCACTCTACTTGAACCCTAGTTGCTTGTCCTAATTTGCCTACCCATTTGGTCTCGAGAGAGTCAAGTGGGCAAAATTACTCTCTCTACCGAGAGGTGTGAGAGTGGGTAAAATCATGCAACGGTTATAGCATAAGCCCCAAATATGTCAATCGAACCTTAGTAACATCTACCCGTCAATTAGCCACCTAGCTAGTGTCACGACCCTAATGCCTTTCTTCCCATTAGATACAACTTTAGCAGCTATCTTGTAGCTTAATTTTGTTTCAATTTAGTAGTTTGAAAATAGTAGTTTATGAAAAATCCAAAAATTAAAAGAAGATCATCTAAGAGCACACATGCAACTCTATCTTAAGTAGATACCCGAATTCCCTTCTAGCTCCCTGAGGATTCGATCCCGATGCTCATATTGGGTAAAAGCTATTGCGACCCTCTTCTCCTACTCTTTAGTAGCGGGTAGTTGGCCGCGATCAGGCCCCAGGTTGAGTTTTGTTGACTTTTAGGAAAAAGTGTAAAAATCTTAGCTTTATCTATTGTAATTAATTTCCCTAGCATTGTTTGATGATATTAAGTCGATTTTGGCTAGATTTGAGCGGTATGGAGGCGAATTTTAAAGGAAAAGCTATTTCCAGGTGTTGAATTGGCCTAGTTGAGGTAGTATCTTGCCTAACTTTGTGTAGCGAACTAACTCTTAGGATTTGTATTGATTAATTCATTTGTGATATGTGAAATCCGTGTACAAAAGGTGACAAGTGGGTACATGGGTTGTACGTGGTATTTGACTGATTTAGGCTACTTTGATTATTTTCATGCTTTAATGAAATGCCATATCATGTTCTAAATTCTCATAGTCAATCTATTCTTGTTTGTGTTAGTCTATCCTCACATGCCCTAATTAGTTTGTTAAACACTTGTTCCATCCTACTTGATAAATTGCTCTCATGCTTTAGTTTAACTTGTTGACCCTTTATTTGATACGCGTCATCACTTTCATTGTTGATTATAATTTCTTAAATTTATTTGTATGTGTTATCTATTTCATTGTTAATTATCATTATTTGAAGTTATTGTTAATAATTATCTCTTTCGTTGTTATTATTCTCATTTGAAGTCATGATATTCTTTCAATTGTGAGTTAATGGTATTTGGTTCGTAATTACATGTTATCTTTCTTATTATTGAGTTATTGGTATTGGAGTTGTAAAACCTGTATCATTTTGAAGCGGAGTTGATAATTGTTAAGATATCTTTCTTGTTGAGAATTTTACATTCATTGTTATTGTTGATATTCTTGTACACATTGTGGTGGAGCCGTGGGCTGTTGCTATGGAAACAATGATATTGTTGATTGTTGGGAAGTTATGATATATAGGCACTTATTGTGTGAATTACTATTGTGATGTGATATTGACGCGCATACAGAGGTATAAGGCTTGGGGTTAATGTGCATGCGGTGGTATAAGGGTGGGACCTATGTGCGTGTTTCTAGTAGGGGAGCAACGTGAAGCCACACGACATCAAAAGGTAGCTAAAATGCGTGTAGCTATTTTCGGGAAAACTGTTTTCAAAACCTATTTCAAATGTAAGACTCACGCAGAGGTATAAGGAAGGATTGTGATTGAGATTGTGAATTGTGAATACGAGGCGATACCTTCGTTTTGACTCTTGATATATATATACACGAGGCAGTACCTCAGTGGTTATTCTTATTGTACACGAAGTAGTACCTCATTGTGATCTTGTTGCTTTGTTCTTCCTTATTTTTGTCAGTTATTTTTCGTATATGATCATTGTGGTTCTCCTTAACTGATTTCTTTATGTTATTTCCATGCTTAAAATTTTGGTATTAGTTCATGTAGTTAACGGTTTTGCATCAGTTATTTCTTCGCTTGCCATTATTTTCTTTATTAGATTTCATACTATTTATTTATATCCTAATAGGTGTCTTGACCTCACCTCATCACTACTCTATCGATTTTAGGCTTGATACTTACTAGGTACCGTTATGGTGTACTCTTACTATGCTTTTACGCATTTTTGTGCAGATCCAAGTAATTCTGCTTGTGCCAATCGTTAGTGATCAACTGTTAGCTGCTTTACAGAGATTTCAAGGTATGCATGCTCGGCGTCCACAGGCCTTGGAGTCACCATCCTTTATTATTATTTCCTAATGTAAAGCTTATGACTTAGTTCCACCTATCTTGGGGAGTGTATTGTTGTTGATTCTATTTTTGAGAATTTATATCAGTTAGTCAGCTTTGTTTTAGCATTCTATTAATTATTTTCTTCAATTTCTTATTGACTGTTAGGCTTACCTAGTTGTAGAGACTAGGTGCCATCATGACATACTACAGAGGCAAATTGGGGTCGTGATAAGTTGGTATTAGAACTTTAGGTTCATAGGTGTTACGAGTCATAAGCATGTACGAAAACGTCTGTATGTAACTTCAAGAGGTTATGGAACTGTTAGGAAACTTCACATCCCTGATTCCTTATCGTGCGAATTGTTGAGTTTGAAATTCTGAATCTTTGTCTTTTTATTCTCTCACAGATGGTGAGGACACGCACTGCTAGATCTGACGATCAGAAACTCGCACCCCCGCTAGAGCCGCAAAAGGTCGAGGCCGGGGTAGAGGCCGAGGAGGGGCACATTGTGTAGCCATCACACCTACCGAACTGCAATAGAGGAGCGACCGGTAGCTCCAGTTGGGGGATAGGCACCCGAAGCCCCTATTGCCACTCCAGCACCCCAGGAGACCCTCGCACAGTTCTTGAGCATGTTTGGTATCTTAGCTTAAGAGGTGTTGATTCCACTTGCACCAGCCACACCTCAGGCTGGAGGAGGAGCTTAGGCTCTCGCGGCCAGTACCCTAGAGTAGCGGGTCGAGGTTGATTAGGTTCCAGAGGTTATACTAGTACAACCTGTTGTTCTGGTTCAGGCTAAGGTTATGCAACAACATCCAAGGATGAGCATCTTAGACTCAAAAGGTTCAAGAAGTATCACCCTTCTATTTTCAGCGGTTTGGCTTCAGAGGATCCACATGGTCTTCTAGAAGAGTGCCATCACATTCTTTGAACCATGGTTATTGTGGAGATGAGCCGGGTTGCTTTCACTATGTTCCAGCTGTTAGGAGCAACATATCAGTGGTGGAGAGTGTACAAGAAGGATAGCCCAACTGATGCAACTTCACTTACATGGACATGGTTTTCAGAGTTGTTCTTGAGAGAGTTTGTTCTTTAGACCCTTCGTGATGCATTCCGCATAGAGTTTGAGGAGCTGCACTAGGGTATTATGACAGTGTCAGAGTATGTTGTCTGATTCAATGATTTTTCCAGGCATCACCTGCCTTGGTTTCTACATTTAGAGAGCAAGTCTATCGATTATCGAGGGGCTCAACTATGGTATTAGGTTTGGCATGGCTCAAGAGTTGGAGATAGATACCCCATATCCGTAAGTGGTAGATATTGCAAGGAGGTTGGATGGGATGCAGGGCCGTGGGAGCGAGTACAAGCAGGCAAAGAAGCCTTAAGGTACTGAAGGATTTAGTGGTGGCCACGCTGCAGCTACAACCCGTCATAGCAGAGGCTATGTGAGCCGTCTAGTTCACTCAGCACTCCCAGCTTCTAGTGGTGCTCCGGTTGTTCTGAGGTCTCAGGTTGCACACTTCACTCAGCCACTTTTTATTGCACCTCCGGCACGGGGTTTCTTCAACGGTCAGCCCAGTCGACCAGGCCCAGCAGCCATGCCCACCGAGAGCTTGCTTTGAGTATGGTGATACTCGTCACATGGTTAGAGACTACCCTAGACTCAAAAGGGGTGCACCTCTATAGACCACTCAGGCTCTACGAATTCCGTCAGTTTGACAGACTTCTCAGGTCATGATTGCTGCCCTAGTTGCCGCTCCACCCACACAGCCAGCTAGGGGTGGGGGACGGGAGGGTAAAGGGCGCCCTAGAGGGGGGTCCGGGCTAGATTCTATGATTTTATGAGTAGGACCGAGGCAATTTCTTCAGACTCAATCATTATAGGCATGGTTCGGATTTTCCATAAAGATGCATCAGCCTTATCTGATTCATGGTCCATTTATTTGTACGTGTCACTTTACTTTACTCCGTATTTGGATATATTTCGTGATTCCTTGAGTTCTCCTATTTATGTGTCCATGTCTCTGAGAGATTCTATTATTATGGACCATGTGTATCGGTCGTGTTTAGTTGTTATTGGGGGTTTTGAGACTAGAGTTGATCTATTATTACTTAGTATGGTAGACTTTGATGTCATCTTGGGCATGGACTAGTTGTCACCCTATCATGTTATTCTAGATCGTCATGCCAAGATTGTGACGTTGGCTATGCTAGGTTTACCACAGTTAGAGTGAAGGGTTGCATTGGATTATGTTCATGGCTGGGTAGTATCATTTCTTAAGGATCAGCGGATGGTTGATAAGGGCGTGATGCTTGTCTAGCCTTTGTGACATATGTCAGTGCTGATACTCCTACCGTTGAGTCAGTACTGGTAGTGAAAGATTTTCCAGATGTATTTTTGGCAGATATTTCGAGCATGACACCTGATAGAGATATCGATTTTGGTATTGACTTATTGCCGGTCACTCAGCCCATTTGTATTCCACCATATCATATGGCCCTAGGGGAGCTGAAGGAGTTAAAGGAGCTGTTGCAAGAGTTTCTTGATAAGGGCTTCATTCAGCCTAGTGTGTCATCTTGGGGGGTGCTCTGATCTTGTTTGAGAAGAAGAAGGATGGTTCTATGCACATGTGTATTGATTATTGGCAGTTGAACAAGGTTACGATGAAGAACTGGTATCCATTGTCAGACATTAATGACTTATTTGATCAGCTACAGGGTGCTAGAGTGTTCTCAAAGATTTATCTGAGGTTAGGTTATTATCAGCTAAAGATTCGGGATCTGGATATTCCAAAGACTGCCTTTATTATGGTCACTACGTGTTCCTTGTGATGTCATTTAGGCTGAGCAACGCCCCAATAACATTTATGCACTTGATGAGCAATATATTCCAGCCTTATCTTAATTCATTCGTCCTTATGTTTATTGATGACATCTGGGTGTACTCTCATAGTCAGGAATATCATGAGCAACAATTGAGGATCATGCTCTAGACCTTGAGAGAGAAGAAGTTGTATGTAAAATTCTCAAATTGTGAATTCTGGCTTGATTCAGTGGCATTTTGGGTATGTGGTGTCGAGTGGGGGGAATAAAGATAGATTTGAAGAAGATTCAAGTAGTTCAGAGTTGGCCCAGACCGTCTTCAGCCACTAAGATCTAGAGTTCCCTTGATTTGGCCGGTTATTATTATCATTTCAGAGAGGTTTCTCATCTATTGCTGTACATATGACCAGCTTGACCCAGAAGGGTGATCCTTTCAGATGGTCTGAGGAGTATGAGGCAAGCTTTCAAAAGCTCAAGACTACTTAGACTACAATATAATATTGGTTTTGCCTACGGATTCGGGGTCTTATACTGTGTATTGTGATACGTCACGTGTTGGCCTTGGTGCGGTGTTGATGCAAGATGGTAGGTGCACATCTCGACAACTTAAGACCCATGAGAAGAACTATCCGGTCCACCACTTGGAGTTGGCAGCCATTGTTCACCTACTGAAGATTTGGCGGCATTATTTGTACAGTGTCCCTTGTGAGATCTTTATCGACCACCGAATTTTACAACATCTATTCAAACAGAAAGATCTTAACTTGCGGCAGCGGAGGTGGCTAGAGTTGCTTAAGGACTATGATATCACTATTCTATATCATCCCGGGAAGGCCAATATGGTGGTTGATGCCTTGAGTCGAAAGGCGGAGAGTTCAAGTAGTTTTGCATATCTACCGGCAATAGAGAGGATATTAACATTGGATGTTCAGTCCTTAGCCAAACAGTTTGTTAGATTGGATGTTTCGGAGCCCAATCGAGTTCTTCATTGCATGGTTTCTCGGTCTTCTATATATGATCGTGTCAGAGAACGTCAGTATGATGACCCCCATTTGCCTATCTCAAGGACACAGTTCAACAAGGCGATGCCAAGGAGGTTACTATCGGAATGATAGTGTGTTACGGAAGCATGGCCAATTATGTGTGCCCGCTATGGATGGGTTGCGTGAGTTTATTCTTCAGGATGCCCATAGTTTGCGGTACTCCATTAATTTGGTTGCCGCTAAGATGTATCTGGACTTGAGGAAGCACTATTGGTGGAGGATAATGAGGAAAGACATAGTGGAGTATGTAGCTTAGTGCCTAAATTATCAGCAAGTGAAGTATGAGCATCAGTGGCCGGGTGGTTTGCTTCAGTGACTTGAGATTCTTGAGTGGAAAGGGGAGCGTGTCACCATAGACTTCATTATTGGGCTCCTACGGACTCAGAAGAAATTTGATACGGTGTGGGTGATTGTAGGCACGTTGACCAAGTCGGGTGATTTTATTCCGGTGGTGACTACCTATTCTTTAGAGCAGCTGGCTCAAGGTTATATCTGTGAAATTGTCCGAATTCATGACGTACTGGTATCCATCATCTCTGGTCGGGGTACACAGTTTACATCATGTTTCCAGAGAGAATTACAGCGAGAGCTAGGCACCGGGATGAGTTGAGTACAATAGTTCACCCTTAGATGGACGGACAGTCCGAGTGCACTGTTCAGATATTGGAGGATATGCTTCGTGCTTGTGTTATGTATTTCGAGGGGTTTTTGGGATTAGTTGTTGCCACTTGCGGAGTTTTCCTACAACAACAGCTACCAATTGAGTATCCAAATGGCTCCTTATGAGGCTCTATATGGGAGACATTGTCATTCTCAAGTTGGGTGGTTTGATCCGGGAGAGGCTAAATTAATTAGGCACAGATTTGGTTCGAGATGCCTTAGAGAAGGTCAAGATCATCTTCGTACAACCCAATTTACACCGAAGAGTTATGCAGATCAGAAGGATTGTGATGTTGCATTCATTGTTAGAAAGAGAGTCTTACTCTAGGATTCACCCATAAAGGGTGTGATGAGGTTCGGGAAGAAGGGCAAGTTGAGACCTAGATATATCGGACTTTTTAAGATCTTGAGAGGATTGGTGAGGTAGCTTACAAGCTTGCATTGCCACCTAGTTTATCTGTGATTCATCCGGTGTTCCATGTTTCTATGCTCCGAAAGTATTATGGTGATCTGTCTTATGTTTTAGACTTATGTTGAGGAGACTATGGCTACCTTAGACAGACAAGTTCGAAAGTTATGGTCAAAGAATATTGCTTCAATAAAGTTTCAATGGAGGGGCCATACGATCGAGGAGGCGACCTAGGAGATCGAGCACGACATACATAGTCATTATTCTCATTTATTCACCACTTCAGGTATTCCCTTATGCACGTTCGAGGACTAACGTTTATTTTAAGAGGGGGAGAATGTAACGATCTGACCGGTTATTTTGTGTAATTGCGTGCCGGTTCCCCTTTTTATGCTTCACACATGTGTGTTTATGATTTTATGACTTGCGGTGTTGGTTAGTTTTGTTCCGGGAAGCTTTCAGGTTGATTTGGTCCCTTTGGTTCTTGACTTAGAAGTTAAAATTATAAATGTTTACCAAACTTTGACTTTTGTGAAAATGACCAGGAACTATGTTTTTATTGCTTATATAGCTTCGTATCATGATTTCGGACTTGCGCATACGCCCGTAATTAATTTTGGAAGTCCGTAGGTTGATTTGTGTTGATTTGCCAAAATTTGGCAATTTAAAATCGAAAAGTTTGAACATAGGTTGACTTTTAGCTATCGATCTCGAAATTTCAATTTGGGACTTGGAATAGGTCTGTTATGCTATTAAGAACTTGTATGCAAAATTTGATATCATTTGGAGTTGATTTGATATGATTAATACATTTAATTGTAATTCTAGAGATTTTTGAACTTTACTTTGAAATTCATGCATTTTAGTGTTCAATTTATAGTTTTAGGTGTTATTTTTGGGTATTTATCGCGCGAGTAAGTTCGTATGGTATTTTAAGACTTGTGTGGATGTTTGGTTTGGAGCATCGAGGCCTCAAATGAGTTTCATACATGTTCCGAAATGGTTTTGAACTGAAATTTGAGTGCTGATGTTGCTGGTGCTCATGTATTGCAATTGCGAGCACCAGCATCGCAATTGCGAAGGTGATAATAGGGGCTCAGATGTCGCAATTGCGACTTCCCCTTCACATTTGCGACGTCTGCCAAATTTTGCCTTAGTTCGTATTTGCGAACATTTTTCGCTTTTGCTAGGTTTCTAGCTTTGCAATTGTGAAGCCTTTTTTCGCAAATGCGATGTTGACTAAGGCTATCAGGGTTCACAAATGCAAGCCCTAGTCTGCAATTATGAGTGACTGTTGTCATACCTCCTTTTTCCGCTACTACCCGCGAAGGGCGTGGTAAAGGGAGTTTTTCCAATTAAAGGACAACCGAAACAAGATTCGTTATTAAGAGATTTAGAGTCCCCACTTGGGAAATTTATGGTGTCCCGAGTCACCGGTTGAATCCCGAATCGAGGAAAGGTTTGACTCTATTTAACAGTCTGCGTACCAGAAATCCGGATAAGGAATTCTGTTAACCCGGGAGAAGGTGTAAGGCATTCCCGAGTTCTGTAGTTCTAACACGGTCGCTCAACTGTCGTATTTGGCTTATTTATCTGATTTAAAACATGTTACAACTTATGTGCCACTTTTAACTTTTAACCGCTTTTATTTAAATTATTAAAGAAAATTGAACGTCGTTTAAAACATGTCTTTGGATCGCGTCACATGAAATGCACCCGGATCCTCGACACATTTTATTCAACGTTTTGGGATTTGGATTTGGGTCGCATGAAATGCACACCCGAATTTAGGAAGGTAAAATTATTAAAGACGTACCTAAAGAGACTAACGCGTTATTATTTTGGGGAAGACCGTGAAATTCGCTAAATAGCCCGTCCCGAAAGCTAAGTATTTTAATATATACATTTATGAGGGCTCTGCAATTTTAGAACTAGACACATTAAACCAACATGCTGATTACCATTTGAACTATTTGAACCTGTAAACTATTTGAAGCTATTTACGGCTAGCTGGAAACACATTAACTACACTATATTTCATAACTAGTAATCAACAACTAAGATTAATTACAATGGATATTCACATGTTTGTAGAGATAGATTCAACAGTCCAATTTATACACATATAAGTCAGTTGCAAGTAAAAATTCTACTAAATATCTAGTTAAAGATGCGAGAGAATTCAAAAGGAAACTTGATAGCATTTCATTTCATCTCCAACTTTAGGTTTACATCAG
>MU714983.1:3132-31600 GCA_026770625.1 Nicotiana glauca
TTAAACACCCCCCCCCCCCCCCACACACACGCACACGGGGTTTCTTTTGGGGTTTGGGAAGGAAGTGGCATGGAGGCTTCATATCTCTCCGAGAAAATGCACAATCACTAATTAATCTGTTAAGAGTAGGTGTAGCGACTGCAAATTGTGAAATGACAAAAATCTGAATTATGTTGATTTGAAAATTTTGGCCTCACAAGCAAATCAGGTAACTGGAAAAGTCAATCTCTGCAGTCTAGCTTAAAGGGAAAAATGCAGCAGAGCAGGAGCAGTTCTACTAATAAACAAAAAGGATACCAACCCTCTACTGATAGTCCTCTCATATGAGGAGTACAGCAAATAAATTAGAACTAGTGTAACATAGAGACGAGTGAATGCACTTCCTTAACGGCAGGAGAAACTTACGTTTTCCCATCTCCAAATTTCCACCAATCTGGTTCATACCATTTCTGGCCCCTGTAAAAATCAAGTAAGACTGATCATATTCATAAAAGATGATCTCAAGCACTTTTATGCAACTGTTTCAGTTCAGAAGAATATTATCAATAAGCAGAGTTATTCAACGACACTTACTTTTCAGAGAAAACTTCGCCTGATTTCATGCACCCAATATATACACGAGGGACACTCAAATATGACGCAAGTGTATTTCCCAAGGAATCTGCACCGTATTCGCACTTTATTGAAGCTTATGTTAACTTGTTGACAGACGTGAAGAACAAGTATTTGCATAAGAATAGCCTTTTTTTTAATGGAAAAGAAATTCTAGCAAGTTCTTTAGGTGGTCTTAGTAGTTAGCTTATAGTGCTTGCTGATCATTATTCATACCAAGGTTTACAAAGACATTGTCATTGACTTTGGCATAAAAGTCAGCAGTCCAACTGTCTGCTGCATGTGCAAAAAATAGCTTTGTTTTCATTGGGAGTTCCTCGGGAGCCTCAACATGATTTTCCTGTCCAAAAAAAATGCTATTGTCAGCTAAACACCACTATGCCTGGCTGAATTTCTCAAGCTGGGAAGACTATTTGGGGCTTAACCGCAATATCTTTCGGTTCAGACTCGTCGAAAAAGTATTTGGGATTTATAGGAAATAAAGTTGCTGCTCAGGTTATCCATGCTGGTCAGTGAACTGTTTGTAACTGATACGAACAATTAAATCAACGAAAGATGAATTCATCTCAAGAAAACATCTTTGATACTGTCAAGTATACAACGAGAAAACACATATTTCATTCACTGGCTGGGAACCAATAACTGCCTCCATTACCAAGCACGAGGAAAATGAACTTACTGAATAAAAATAGAATATACCACTTTTACAACTCACAAGAATAAGAAAATCATTAGTTTGACTGTTTTCACTGTCAATGCTCCTGTCCAAGCTGTCTCCACGATTAGCACTGCAAATTGAGTGCAAACGAGTGAACAAATTTGTACATACTCACAACAAAAGAGGTAATAACCATAAAGGAAATACCTTCTGCCAATGACAAAACGTGCAACAATGCCCTTTTCTTCCTCCATTTTTTTCAGAGCTGCACCTGAATGTATAACATATAATGCGATAAGAAATACTTCGAGCAGATATGCAGATTCTAAACCTGTAGGAACATGACATCAAGGTTTTGTTTGTCCATAAAAAAAAATTCCTCTTTTTCCAAATATTTTTTCAAAAATATACTTGTCTATGAAATATTACAAGTTTTTGGAAATTTTTTGAAAATGAGTTTTTCAAAAAATTAAAAAAATAAAATAAAATTCCCCACTCACAAAAATGCAATATTTTTTCAAGTGAAATGCACGTGCAAACATAATTTCAAATTTCAAATATCATTTTTCAACTCAACTCCAAATACTATATTTTTTTTCAAAAATTGCAATGACAAAACGTGCAACAATGCCCTTCTCTTCCTCCATTTTTTTCAGAGCTGCGCCTGAATGTGTTAATATAATGTGATAAGAAATACTTCGTGCAGATATGCAGATTCTAAACCTCTAGGACCATGATATCAAGAATCTCATATGAAATTTCCAATAAATAACTTTCAAGTCAAACTAAAAGTGTTGGAATTATAAGTTCCCTACTCTGGAACAAATTGTTTCTCCGTCATGAATTTAGTATCTCACCTTTTCTTTCTAAGTCGTTGATGGTAGGCTAGAATTCAGTATTTTAGCCACATTTAGCACTCTAATTAATGTACATTACTTGTTTGAGCTTAAATGATGGTGATTTGCACTTATTACGTGTTTTATGCCTTGCAGGAAATGATTCCGAGTTAAAAAGATAAATTGAAGCTTAATCGAATAATTTGGAGCTTTGACGTCTGAGTAAAAGCCCAAGGAATTAAATCGGGACCGCGTCCGGGGCTCGTGGACTGGCGTTGCATATGAAAGTTGGACGAAAGTGCAAGGGCTAGAGCAAAATGTACTAGTGCGTCGCATAAGGCGTGGCATTGAGTGTCGCATTAGTACAACAGTTCGTCAGAAGTTTGAGAAGTTCAGAGACTTAGAGTTTTTGGGTCTGACAGAAAAAATATATTAATGCGACGCAGGGTGCGTGGCATGGAACAACGCATTTGTACAAAAGTTTATCAGACAAACTAAGTTCAGAGAGTTTATAATCGAGCAAAATACACTAACGCGACACACCCTGCGTAGCACTGTGCGACGCGAGAAGTGTAAAAGTTTTCATGTTTTCCCACTTCAACTCAAAGAGGGTTGTTTGGTCCAGGCGCGTTCTGACTTGGTATAAATACATTAGATACAAGGTTTTTAGGGGACTTTTGACCTTGGGAGCTTTTGGAGAGGATTGGAGGTTTCAAGACACAAGATTGCATCATTTTTCCATCAATTCAATATGGGAGTATGGATTGTAATGTTGGATTGATATTTTCTTATTCTTTAACTCTATTTGTGATGACTCCTTCCATGATTATGGAGTAGTTTCCCTTAGGGCTTGACATGATTTTGTGACTTGATTGTTATCTATGAATTTGATTATTGTCTGATTGCTTGAATCTATTGGAAGATCTTTAACTCTAGCTATGATTTTATTCATTATCGTGTTTAATCGGAAGAGGAGCATAATATTGAATATTGTTGCAACGCATGCCTAAATTTATTTTGGTACTTCTTTAAAGTAATTGAAAGAGCTTTGTGATCTACCTTTGGAATTAAGATTGAGAGATATTTGAGAGAAGTTTCTCTTAGACCATTCTTACCAATAGATTCTTGCAAGTTTCACCGTACTTCATAGCAACTTATTTGAACGGTTTCCATGTTACTAAAAAAGAAGTTCTACCTTGTTATATGATAAAACCAAAATTATATTTACAGGGACGTAGTTATCCACTTCTAAATACAATGTTGTTCAATTATATCCTTGAATTTTGGAAAGCTACTAGGGACTTCAACAAGCTCTCTCCACCCAGTTCTCTCCTCTGTTGTTATAGAATGAATTTAGACACTTATTATAGGATGAATCTAGACACTTATTATAGAATGAGCGTAGACTCTTTCTTAGTAGTGTACATAAATAGCAGATTTGTAGGAATCTCTTTTATTTCTTTCCTTAGTTAGCATCTGATGTACATGTATTTATATTGCTCACCTCTTGGAATGAGAACACAAGTTATTCTTTCTATTTTGTTCACATGGTATCAGAGCAGGGTATTCTGCTTTGTTGGACTTAGATCACGTGCGTCTCACGCGTCGACGAAACTGCCAGAGATACTTCTGGTTAAGCTGCATGTGGAGGCGCGTTCGTGGACCAATCTTGGTCTAGCTTCCCGTTACGACTTTGCCTCGAAGTTTTGGTTGAATTGTGGCGGTCATGTGGTATTGGACCACATTTTGGAGAAGAAGAGCCTTGAAACCTGAATCTGTGAACATTCTTTTTGGTCAGGTTTGAAATTTTTTTATTAAGTGCTGATAGTTATTTTGATTCTGGGAATTGGCAGAGGTTTTCTATAGGTGCAACAGTGAATTGGATTGTTGCTCACCAATTTGTGATTTGATATTGCCTCTTGGAGGTTATCTAAAGCTTGGTTAGATTTCAAAAATTGTCTTTTTGAGTGCAACCTTGAGTTTGGCTATTCTCAGGTTTTTGATTGCGCTGGCTACTGTCTTTTTCAAGTATTGTCTGATTTCTGCTTTCGAATATATTCTGTTTGGGTCTTTCAGTTGGATTCTCCATCACTTATTTTGCTACACTGAGTCTTATTAGTTGGAAATAGGATGACTATAAATAGTAAGCAAGGAAATAGTGATACAACTTCTAGTCCAACAATCCTAGTTTCGGATGAGTTTCTTGAGTTACTTCAATATCATAAATCAATTACGGAATCTTCTTCAATTACTGTTTTTGCCGGGCCAGATAAGACATGTCTTATCACCTCTTCAAATAAATGGGTGATTGACTCAGGTGCCACAAATCACATGACAGGTAATCCAAATATTTTTTCTAGCTTTCGATCATACAAAGCACCCTCTTCAGTTACTGTAGTTGATGGAACAACATGTAGCAGTATTGGATCTGGGACTGTTAAACTGACTTCCTCTATTATCTTGTCATCTGTATTAAGTCTACCAAACTTAGCCTTTAATTTGATTTCTGTTAGTAAAATCACCAGAGACCTTAATTGTTGTGTAGCGTTCTTTCCCAATCATTGTTTGTTTCTTGATCTTACGACGAAGCAAATTATTGGTAAAGGGTATTTATCTGGTGATCTCTATATCCTTGATGAAGGGGAGCCACAATCTATTGCATGCTCTAGTATCGTGTCTCTTTTTGAAGCACATTGTCGATTGGGGCATCCCTCTTTACCTTTGTTGAAGAAGCTCTGTCCTCAGTTTCAGAATATTTCTTTATTGGATTGTGAGTCATGTCGATTTGCAAAACATTATCGCATCTCATTAGGTCCAAGGGTTAACAAGCGAGCTGAGTCAGCTTTTGAGTTAGTTCATTCTGATGTTTGGGGACCATGTCCTGTTGTTTCTAAAACTGGACATAAGTATTTTGTCACTTTTGTAGATGATTTTTCCCGAATGACTTGGATTTACTTTATGAAGAGTCGCTCAGAAGTGTTTACTCACTTTTCTGCCTTTTGTGCTGAAGTCAAAACTCAATTCAATACTTCGATGCGTATTCTAAGGAGTGATAATGCTAAAGAATACATGTGAGAGTTATTTCAATCCTACATGAGACAACATAGTGTACTATATCAGTCTTCATGTGTTGATACACCCTCTCAAAATGGAGCTGCTAAAAGGAAGAATAGGCATCTAATTGAGACAGCTCGGGCACTTCTGTTCCACATGAAAGTTCCTAAACAGTTCTGGGCTGATGCGGTCTCCACGGCTTGCTTTTTGATTAATCGCATGCCATCAACTGTGTTTGGAGGTAATATGCCTTACAATATTCTTTTTCCAAATAAGTCATTATTTCCTGTGGAACCTAAGGTGTTTGGAAGCACATGTTATGATCGAGATGTTCGACCATCTGTTACCAAGTTGGATCCCAAGGCATTGAAGTGTGTTTTTCTTGGTTATTCTCGCCTTCAGAAGGGGTATCGGTGTTATTCTACTGAACTTGGCAAATATGTGGTGTCAATTGATGTGGTATTTTCAGAGACTATACCATTCTTCTATGCACCTCCCGTCTCTACAAGTCAGGGGGAGGAAGATGAGTGGCTAGTATATCAGGTTACCCGTACTTTGACAGAACAGTCAGATGATGTTCCTTCATCTCCTAGCTCTCCTATCGAGCACCAATCGACTATTGTGCCTTCAACACCTGCTCCAACTATGTTAGCAAGACCACCAATTGTTCAAGTTTACTCGCGCAGGCGAGAGACAAATGATATGTCTCCTGCACCAGTTCCTTCATCATCTGTTCCTCTTCCGCCTGATCCTTCTAAAGACCTTGACCTTCCCATTGCTTTATGCAAAGGTAGACGTACTTGCAAATCCACATATTCTATTGCTAATTTTGTTTTCTACGACCACTTATCCCCCGCGTCTAGATCTTTAATTGCGTCTCTAGACTCCATTTCTATACCCAAAAAGGTGAAAGAAGCTTTGAATCTTTGAATTTTGTTTTCTACGACCACTTATCCCCCGCGTCTAGATCTTTGATTGCGTCTCTAAACTCCATTTCTATACCCAAAAAGGTGAAAGAAGCTTTAAATCATCTTGGACGCTCTGAAGCAATGCTTGAGGAAATACATGCCTTAGAGGAAAACCATACTTGGGATTTAGTGAATTTACCTCGTGGAAAGAAAGCAGTGGGATGCAAATGGGTCTTCACGGTCAAAGTTAATCCAGATGGCTCTGTGGCAAGACTCAAGGCCAGACTTGTGACCAAAGGGTATGCTCAGACTTATGGAGTGGATTATTCAGACACATTCTCTCCGGTTGCCAAACTTACTTCTGTCCGCTTGTTCAGTTCCCTAGCAGCTTCTGGGAATTGGCCTTTGCATCAATTGGATATTAAGAATGCATTTCTTCATGGTGATCTTCATGAAGAGGTGTATATGGAGCAACCACCTGGTTTTGTTGCTCAAGGAGAGTATGGAAAGGTCTGTCATTTAAAGAAGTCCTTATATGGCTTGAAGCAGAGTCCCCGGGCTTGGTTTGGTAAATTTAGTGAGGTAGTTCAAGAATTTGGGCTAAAAAAGAGCAAATGTGATCATTCAGTCCAGTGTTATCAAAGGCGAAAAGCGCAAAAAAGCTCTAGGTCTGTTGGGGCTTTAAGCACAAAGCGCAAATAAAGCGTGGGCTTTAATGAAAAAAGGCGCAACTGGAGAAAAAGTAAAAATATGTATATGTAGTCTAAGACTAATAATTATAAGCATGAATAACAAATATACGGTGAAAGAAATTGAAAAAAGATGACGATAAAATAAAATATCAATTGTTTAATGATGCCTTTTCAGGATTACACTCATTGGCAAGCAAAAGCGTACCTAAGAGCCTTGATGCGATACTAAAGCGCCCACAAAGCGAGGCGAAGCGCTCAACCTGTTTTGAGCCTCGCTTCAGGGCTTAAGCGCGCCTTTGACAATACTGATTCAATCTTCTACGGGCAATCAACAGCTGGATTTATTTTTCTTGTTGTATATGTTGATGACATTATGATTACAGGAAGTGACTATGCAGGAATCTCTTCTCTCAAGTCTTTCTTGCATACTAAGTTTCATACAAAAGACTTGGGACAACTGAAATATTTCTTGGAAGTAGAAGTAACTAGAAGCAAGAAGGGGATTTTTCTATCTCAAAGAAACTATATTCTTGACTTACTGGCAGAAACTGGTAAGTTGGCTGCCAAGCCTTGCAGTACTCCAGTGGTTCCTAATTTGCATCTTATGAAAGATGATGGCGAGCCATTTAGTAATCCAGATAGATACAGGAGGTTAGTTGGGAGATTAAACTATCTCACTGTGACTCGTCCAGATATTGCTTTTGCAGCAAGTATGGTTAGCCAATTCATGTCCGCACCCACAATCAAACATTGGGAGGCTTTGGAGCAGATCCTATGTTACTTAAAAGGAGCTCCTGGACTTGGCATATTATATAGCAACCACGGGCATTCCCGCATTGATTGTTTTGCAGATGCAGATTGGGCTGGATCCAAGATTGACAGAAGATCTACTACTGGTTACTGTGTATTTGTTGGTGGAAACTTGATATTATGGAGAAGTAAGAAACAGAATGTTGTATCTCGATCCAGTGCAGAATCAGAGTATAGAGCTATGGCACAATCAACATGTGAGATAATGTGGATACACCATCTTTTAACTGAAATAGGGTTGAAGCATCCTACTCCATCAAAGCTCTGGTGTGACAATCAAGTTGCGCTCCATATTGCCTCAAATCCAGTGTATCATGAAAGAACCAAGCATATTGAAGTTGACTGTCATTTTATTCGTGAGAAAGGTCAAGAGAACTTGATTTCCACTACCTACGTGAAGACAGGAGAGAAACTAGCTGACTTGTTCACTAAAGCATTAAATGGTACTTGAATTGGTTACCTTTGTAACAAGCTGGGCATGATCAACATATATGCTCCAGCTTGAGGGGGAGTGTTATAGAATGAATTTAGACACTTATTATAGAATGAATGTAGACTTTCTTAGTAGTGTACATAAATAGCAGATTTGTAGGAATCTCTTTTATTTCTTTCCTTAGTTAGCATATGATGTACATGTTATATTGCTCACCTCTTGGAATGAGAACATAAGTTATTCTTTCTATTTCGTTCACATCTGTAAAGATAAACAAATTTCTATTTTCATTTATCTTACTAACTAATCATGCCTAGACAAATTGTGGCATTTCATTTCTGGTGGAGGGGCAGAAAAAAACAGTATGAGAATCCAAAACATCATGATTTATGTGAAGATTGAGCAAGAAATTAGCAAGACACGTAATAAAAACTGATACTCTACCAGTTGACATCCATGCCTTCCTTATAGCATCTCTCTCGTTCTTGCGCCCAAATCTTGTGAAAATTCCTATTACTATTACTGGACGCTTTTCATTAGTTCTCTTCATATCTGATGATTGTTTGGAGATAAATCCTTCCTGTCTAGCAGCTGCCAGTTCCATCTCTAGGGCAGATAGTTTCTTCCTTTGCTCCCTAATAACCAAAAATTCCTAAATAAACTAGTACACAATTTGTCAAATGCAACATCTATTAACACCAACTGAGAGGAGAAGATTTTGGAACCTGCATTCTATGATCTTTAATGTGTCATCCACAGATATTGCAGAGTGTCCCTGGAAATTAAGCAGAAATATTAATTTCCACATAAAGCGCAAAAATCAAAATTGAGCATTTGCTCAAGAATGGACGTCAATCAATGCTAGTAGAAGAGCATTCACTCAATTCATTCCAGCCCAGAGAATACCACTGCATATCTATCGCTAGATATTACTGCCTAAAATGCCCAACCTAATCACACCAAAAAATGCTCTTTCTTTGAATTTAACATATGTTGAACACTAATCACGTAGACAGTAGGACAACAATGATTTTTTCTTCACAAGCCTCCCAGCAATCTGCTAAATGACATATGTGCCACACAAACTATTCTTATGCGGCCAAATTGAGATTACAGCTCAAAGTTTACATTAAAATCGAGGGTCTGTTTAAGAATGGATGTAAGCTGCTACTAGTAAAACATTTACTGTCTTCATCGTCCAGACCTTAAGTCTGCACATGGGTTGCTATATATATATATATATATTACTGCCTAAAATTCCAAACTTAATGAAAGCAAGGAGGAGTTTTCTCTGAACTTTACATGTTGAACACCATCACATTGGACAATAATGATTTTTAACTACAAGCTTCCAAGTGATCTACCAAATGACACTTATTCCAGACAAATTCTTCTTATGTCACAAGCTCGAGGCCGGATGAGACAATTGGGCAGTTGGTGCAATCACAACTACTTATACAGTTATACTCAATTTGAACCATATGATTTTTTTTCCCTTCAAAAATAGATATTCAAACTAAGTATGCACCCAATGCTACAAAGTAACAGGCGTGTTTAGTAATTAAGATCCTGGATCCGCCAGTGGATCCAAATTAAAGAGCCATTACATTGACAAAGTACAATCGACACAACTCACATCAGTCCAACATAACACGAAATCCAAAAAATTAAAAGCACTCCATGTCCAATTAAAAAAAACTAAGAAATATAAAAAATGAAGTAAGGATTAAATATACCTGACCGGTTATTCTATCGAGCTCTTTTGTTAAGTAAACCCTGTTTTGTGCATCTTGCCATAAGCTGTAGCATTAACAACAATGTTAAATCCGTGCACTCAAAAAACATTTTAGCGAGAAAATTTCCGGTGAAGTCAGAAAACTCACCGGCCGGCGACATAGAAGGAAGCCATGGTAGCGAACATGGCAAGCATGAGAGATGAAATCGGGGATCGCGTCCCCATTCCTGAGAACCGGGCATTGGATCCCCGGCTCTGCATTTTCCTTTTCAAATCTCAAATCCGGCAAAAGAGTTTATAAATCTGGACGATCCGACCGAACAGTAATGGAGTCCAACAGGTTCATTTACAGTGACTCAGTGAGTCATGTTGTCGCTGCGGTTTCACGTGGCGCCTAAGGAAAGTTTTCAGTTCGGGTCTATGTGGATTTCAGAGCCAATTGGGCGGTTATGTCCGAATTGGGTAGGCGGGTCCCATTAGGACTACATTTCATCTTATAGGAGTACTTTTTTTTTTATTAGCTTAATTTCATGAATTTTCTCAAGATCACTAGAATTGAAAGAAATGTCACTGAAGTATTTTGAAAATATTGCCTCATTTCACTCGTTTAGACCAAAAAAAAAAAGAGCCTTTTTTTTTTCAGAACAAATATTAATTAAGTCTCGGTTCCAAGTATAAAGTAGTTGTTTTTCCTAATATTGGAAAAATGTTGCATTGAGCAAAAAAAATAAAAAATCAAGTCCTCATACCATTTCTTTTTCAAAAACAAAAAATGAGAAAAGTAAATACTTGAATGTGTAAATCAAGAACCTCAATTTTTCTCAATCTTCTGATATTGTATACGATCAAAATCAGGGAGGACCAATTTAAGTCTCCGGTGGTAGTTCAAGTCCGGCCTCTATGGGATCAAAGCACAGTCCAAGACCAATTCCCGAAGCACTCGCCTCGGCAGGGTACGTCGAAGATTCATCATGGTGTACCTCGAGGCAGTATGAAAATCGACAACCATCATGGAAGGGCGGGAAACCACCGAGGGCACGCAATGAGGACTGACAGAGTCTGCAAGAATAGTACAAATTCGTACTAAGTCGTTATACAACTGTACTAGTAGCATTTCTTCGTCATTTATTAGACATATACTGTGTTATGATTCACCCCTCTTATATAAAGGGGACCCTTGTCATCTTGTAAAGGGATCTGGATTATTACTCAACATATTGAATATAATACAATATTCCCTGCTCTTTGCTTAAACAATTGTTCTACACATTTATTGCTTATTCTTTCATTGTTCATTCATTGTTCATTTATTCTTCTTCATTTATTGTTCATTATTAACCACAAAAGGCCATCTTTGAGGCCTTCGTTATCATTGATTCTTCATCAATGGTTCATTGCTATTAGCCCCATCTAGACCTCAAGGCCCTACTCCAGCCAGCTCGAGGCCCAGCCTTGTGACCCTATTGGTTTGCATTTCTTATTTTATTTACTTACACTTAGCATTTATTGCCTAACAACTAGTATAAAAATAAATCATGTATTATTAGAACCACAAAATCAAGTATAATTGTAGTTACCATTTTCAAGGCAAACAATTTGGGGCCCGCCGTGGGGCTAAGAATAATAGTGATTGTTTTGGTGCTCTTTTTTTGAAAACACAAGTTATTCTTCACTTTTTCTTGTCCAAGAATCTCTGATTTCAGGTCAAAAATGTCTAACTCAGCAAATGCACGTGAAAATAACGGTATTGGGCTTCAGGGAGAAAACGGTGCAAATGCCGGTTTACCACCGCAAAAACCTAGGGGTAGCACCAGCAGATGCCGGTATACCACCGCAAAACCCAGGGGAGGTACCAACACAAATCCCCATCGACGTGAGCTCGCGGAACATTGGGTCAGCAACAGACCCCGCTATTATGAGATGCTCGAGGACCTCACCAAAATAATATCAAGAGAAAAGAAGATAGATAATAACGATAAAATGGTGAAGACTTATTACTCGAGGGTCGATCAGATCCCGGGCGCGCCCCCGATTCTGAAGGGCATAGATTCAAAGAAGTTCATAGTGAAACCATTCCCACCGAGTGCGGCTCCGAAGCCCATTCAAAGAAATTCAGAATACCCAATGTCCCGAAATATAATGGGACCATGGACCCCAATGAGCACATCACCACTTATACTTGTGCTGTAAAAGGAAATGACTTAAAGGATGACGAGATATAGTATGTCCTGTTGAAGAAATTTGGAGAAACACTATCGAAAGGGGCTATGATGTGGTATCATAACCTGCCCCCAAATTCAATAGATTGGCATATTCTTTTGTGAGGTAATACGCTGGTGCCATCAAGGTTGCCACCAGGAAGTCCGATGTCTTCAAAATCAAACAGAGAGATAACGAGATGCTAAGGGAATTTGTATCTAGCTTTCAGATGGAGCGAATAGAATTGCCACCAGTCTCCAATGACTGGCCAGTATAGGTTTTCACTCAAGACTTGAACGAACGAAGCTCTGTAGCTTTGAGGTAATTAAAACAAAATTTGATCAAATATCCCGTTGTGACTTGGAGGGATGTGCACAACAGGCACCAATCAAAGATCAGGGTCGAAGACGACCAACTAAGAGCCACATTGGGCTCAGTATATCCTAGCAGGATCTTTATAAAGGAGTAAAGGTTTACCGAAAGGGAGTCAAGATCAATAGAAAAGATACCAGCCGTATGTAGAAGATCGAAGAAACGTACCAAGGAGTAATATGCCTCAAGTCGATCGAAGGATAGATCGAGGTCAAAGTTCCCGGGGACTCATGGGTAAAGTCGGGTTCGATAGGCACACTGGACTGGTAGAGGCACACCTGCTATCTGAGTACAACTTCAACGTCGATGTCTCAGGCATCGTATCGGCCATAGGAAAAATAAAAGTTATTAGGTGGCCAAAACCCATACTATCAGACCCTTCACAGAGGAACCCTAACTTGATGTGTAAATATCACGGCATTCACGGTCATAGGACTGAGAACTATAGGCATCTTCGGGAAAAGGTAGCCCGACTGATCAGCAAAGGGCATCTTCGAGAATTCCTCAGCGACTGGGCTAAAAACCAATTTCGCGAAAGAGAGGCGAACAGGAAAAATGAACCAGAAGAACCACAACACGTACCCACGTGATTGTTGGAGGGGTTGATGCCCCACAGTGACCCGTTTTCAAACGGACAAAAATATCTATCACCAGGGAAATGCGAACTTGGAGTTACATACCAGAGGATGCTCTCACATTTAGCGAAGAGGACATCGAGACCTTGTCTCAGCCTTATAATGACGCACTGGTAATTTCTTTTTTTTTGAATCAAATTCAAATTAAATATGCGCTCGTGGATCCAGGTAGCTCGGCCAACATAATCAGGTCGAGGGCGGTGGAGTAGCTCGGACTGCTCGGCCAGATCATACCCGCCTCTCGAGTCCTCAATGGGTTTAGCATGGCGAGCGAGACAACAAAAGGGAAAATCATCCTCCCGGTCAACGTAGCTGGTACAATCCAAGATACCAAGTTTCATGTCATTGAAGGTGACATGAGATACAATGCCTTAATTGGAAGACCGTAGATACACAGTATGAGGGCAGTACCATTGACCCTTCATCAAACGGTGAAATTTCCAAACAAGAATGGAGTAAAAGCAGTATACAGGGAGCAGCATGCGACAAAAGAGTTGTTCACGGTGCCCGACATAGCACCGACATCGATGCCCCCTACATCAAAGAAGCCAAAGGGCAAGTAAACAATCAGGTAACACCACAACCTACATTCTCGGCTACATACAAATGAGTGAATAAAGGACTATGTCGCGTCCCTAGAACAAGCAATCGAAATTTATCGATGCTCGGATGCCATCATCCTAAAATAATCACAAATTTCCTAAAATAGCAAATTACAACGGCTACAGCATCTCAAACTTCAAAACTTGACCAAAAAATATGATTCTCGTGTATTTATAGTGGCCCAAAATTTGCTGACAAAAATTTCACTTAGGAGGTTCTGCGGCCGCACAATTCCATGTGCAGTCCGCAACTTGCTTCAGCTGGCATGGTCTTGGATTCTGCAACTGCATAATTCTGGTTTACAGCGGCAAAACATCTTCTGCGGTCGTACAATTCTTGTGCGGTCCGCTCTTCAACCAAGGCTTCAGGTCTTGGTCATTTACATACTCTCTAAACTTTGAATCATTTGTCACTGCAGACCTTGTTCTGTGACCGCACAAATCATGGGCGGTCCGCACATCAGTTAAAACTCTGTTGGGCTCTTTCACTTGTTCTGCGACCGCATATGGAATTCTGTGGTCCGCACTTTCTTCTGCGGATCGCACTTCTTAAGTTCTGTGCCCCTTCTTGCCTTGTGCATCAAAACACTCCTTTTTGAGATCATGGGAGCCCAAACTTCCAACTTTCCTGCAATTTGCACATTTTTATTAGTTTTGGGAACATAAATCAATTTCAGACTAAAACAAAAGCAAAAATGTGCTAATCAGTAGTCAAAATCCACACTTATCAAGATCCATAAGACTCCTCAAGGTCTGGAATTGTCTCAATCTCATTATATTAAATAGTACTTGAAAAATTTAAGCACTTAGATTTTAAAGTTGCAAAGACTTCAATTGACGTGAATCTTGCACTTGTAAAGAACAAAGGCCAAAGCATATCACATTTGAATTATGCTCGTGTTTTAGGATTAGAGGTGGCAAAATGATTAAAAGAAAACAGTTATCCACCCATATTATCCATCAAAAAATGGGTCGAATAATGAACCATTTAAAAATGGGTCGAATATGGATAAAGAACCATATTATCCACTTAGAAAATAGTTAACCAAATGGATAACTAATGTGTTTAGCTTTTACATTTATAAAGCCTTAAATTAGAGTTCCTCAAGTTTAGAAGACTAGGAATTCTCTCATAAGTGATCATATTTAAGAAGCCATGGATAATATGGATATCCATATTATCCGCCGGATAAACCTATTTTTATCTGTCTCAAATACGGGTCGAGTAAGATAATTTATCTATTTTTTTAAGTTACTCATAGCATCCTAGTAAGCTCAAATTTATTCAAGGACAAAGATGAAGCTTTGGAATCTCAAAGAGGGCCTTTAAACAGATCTCAAGCTAAAAAGTTACAAAACAAAATCATTGGACTTCAGGAACGATCAAAGAAGTTGTTAGTTGGGAGAAAGAGCTTAAGGATAAATGATATGAGTTATTTAGGTGTTATAATTATTTTATAGCCCAAATTCATGTCCAATAAGATGTGGATTAGATCTCAAGAAACATCCTCTGAAGAAGGTCCAAATCAGGCCATTGTTAGACCAATTTAGCACCTAAAATGTGTCCAAACTTGCAGCCCATGAAGTCCTATATAAACCACGTTTTTATAGCATAAAACGGAATTAATTAATGTCCAATAATTGTGGAATAGTCGTGCTATATGTTGAGTGCAAGTTGGTGCCAAGTTGCTTGAAAATTTACTTCAAGATTTTCAAGATTCTATCCAAGATTGGTTTGGACTTATTTTCATATATTATGTGACTATATTTATTGCTTTCCTAGTTAGTTAAGGCTATGTTTTCCTTTTACTAAGATTTTTGGAATTATTTTCCAAGAATGACTTGATTTTTGCTTTCTAGTATTTTCCTTTTCCTAAGGTAGTTGGAATTGTTATCGAAAGTAGTTATGACTTTATTTCCTTATTTTTGGGTACAATTTCGTGACCCCCTATCTATATAAAAGGGTGTTTTCTTTAATTTTAGACTTAGATTATTCATATTATTATCAATAAAAATTGTGAGATTTTTCTTGCACTCTTGTGTGTGGCTACTATTGGATTTATTCTTCAACCTTCAAGACTCAACTTAAGGTGGTATGATTAAACCATTTTCGAAATCCTAGATTAATTCTAGGTATTCAAGAAAGGTAATAAGTTTAGGTTTATTGTTGGTCTTGTTATTCTAAAGGGACGGGTTTCACAATCTATCTTTTTGTTTTTAGGTCTCTACCAAAAGCGATTAGTTCTTCGTTAGCTAATTATTGTTGTTGTTAGGATTCAACTTCAAGAATAGACATCTTGAATTCAAGAAACTCTTTCTTGAACTCAATCTATCTTTAATTTCTGTCTTCTTTTTTGTTTCTTTATTTTCTTCTAGCTTCTGCATATTTTTTGATTTTTTTTATTTTTTTTTTTGTAATTCTTGAATCTCCTATCGTGTTGTTATCAAGTGGTATCAGAGCATAGGATAATCAAGATTTCAATCTTGATAGTCTTGTGAGGTTCTTGAGCAAAAAGAAAAAAGAAAAAAAAAACAAAAAACAAAAATTAGCCCCAAAAGTGTTATAGCTCGTTATTATTTTTAGAATTCAAGTATTATTTGGTTTCCAAGTCTAAAAAGGAGACAAGAAGAGGAGATCCTAGTTATTGAAGATTAAGGTAACTTCTTTCCTTATTCTTGTGGGTTTTGGGCTTCTTAAATTCTTTCCTTTTTTCCCAACTAACCAATTCCTATTCTTGCTATGTTTTGTCCATCACTTTTCTTTTCTTTTTCTAACTCCACAATTTATCACTAAGGGTTGTGACTAGTAATGTCATGACCCAAAATCCCAACCCAGTCGTGATGGCGCCTCTCGTGAAGACAAGGCCAGCCAACAGATTAGCAATACCTCTTTTAACAGCTACTTAACACGAATGGGTCAAACCATAGTGTACCTTGTCATAAATGCGGAAGGAAATGATAAAAATAGGGAACCAGTCCAACTCAGCCCGAAATCGGGGTGTCACAAGTCACGAGCATCTAAAGAATCTAAGCACTATTATAAGATCAGTAATATACATAATGGAATTTAGAATCAAAGGAAGAGATACGGTGCCGCGAACGCTGACGGTCACCTTGCTCAGCTACGATGGCAAAATCTCCAATCAGCTTAAAGACCGCTACCGGGTGAACAATTACCTGCATCTGCACACGAGGTGCAGGAAGTAAAGTGAGTACTCCAACTCAGTGAGTAATAAAAATAAATAATGACTGAAAGCATGAAATCTCATAAAGGCACAAATAACGCTATCTCAAGCAGTAAAAAATCAGTCACGCAATAAAACTGTGAAGTAACGGATGGTTCTTTTTTTAAAAACAGTGAAGACACTTAATTTCAACAAGTAAGGGAATAATCAGAAACTTGCCCCTCGGGCTCAATATCAAAATTTTCAATACAGTATCAGCCCCACGGACTCACTCCCAACTCACAAACACACAACATCAGCCTCTCGGGCTCACTCCCAACTCACAAAACACAACATCGGCCTCTCGGGCCCACTCCCAACTCACTTGGGTACCCTGCGCTCACGAAAGTGTGTACAGACTCCGGAGGGGCTCCTACAGCCCAAGCGCTATATCATAAGGCCTTAAAGCCTTCACACATCACGCTCGAGGCCTGGAAGCCTCCTCAATAACACTCGAGGCCTGGAAGCCTCCTCACATCACTCAACATATCCTCACATATGGCCCTCGGCCTCAATCAGTCTAGAAAATAATCAGAAGCCACTTGGGCATCAGTAAAACAATGGTGCTCAGCTCAAACAATATTAAAAATATCATTTAAATCTCAAGTTGAGTATAAATGTAGCTCAGTTCACAAAAATAATATAATTCAATTGGACTGAGTTCAAATAATATTTCAATTCGTGAGGAAAATAGTGATGTAAATTCACAAAAGATTTCAAGTAATTGGCACGAAGCCCAAATATGGCAATAAGCCCAAATTATGGTGAAAAACAGTAAATCTTTATCAAATACGCGGTAAAATATCAACTGGGATGGACCAAGTCGCAATCCCCAATAGTAAATGACCCCGAGCTAGTCATACAACGCGTGTCTCATCTTAACATAGCAGTAGGTTGTGCAGTTCAGGGTTTCAAATCCTCAGGGCATCATTTAAAATCATTACTCACCTCAAGACGGTCAAACGTCTACTCCGCTATGCCCTTGCCTTTCGAATTTACTTCCTCGCGCGACGAATCTTTCCAAAATTACAACAAACGTGTTGCATTATACTAAAGAGACAATACCCAATCAAAAAGACTCAAAAAATATCAAAAACCACAAATTTGCAAAACCCGAGCCCCGGGCCCACGTCTCGAAATCCAGAAATTTTTACATCATAACGATCCTTAACTCGCCACGATTCTATACATACCAAATTCACAAAAATCAGAGTTCATTTGACCCCTAAAATCACCATTTTAGAATTTCAATCTCAAGCCCTAATTTTATATGATTTGGCTATGTTTTCATGGATTTCTAGGATGATTCTTCAATAAAATCATGTATTTAACTCATAAAACTTACCTCCAATCGATCTTAGTTTAAACTCCCTTCAATCCCCGTCCAAAAGCTCTCCAAATTGAGTAAAAATGGTGGAAAAAGTGATGGGTTCGCGACTGGAATGTCCTTAAAAATCATTCTGTCCAGCTGAACACCCCTTCATCGCGAACGCGATACCATCTCGCATCCGCGATGGCCAAAAATGCACTGGGCCAATTTCCTTCATCGCGAACGCGTGGAGCCAGAAGTGAACACGAAGGCTAACGGGCCCTAACCTACGCGAACGCGGCATCCCTTCGCGAACGTGAAGGCCAAAATTCCTGGCTCTCCAATTCCTTCTACGCGTTCACGACACACCCATGCGAACGCGAAGAACAATCTTCTGCAACACCAACAGCTGAAAAACCAGCAGTCCTCAAAGTCCAAAAATAGCCCGATTAACCATCCGAAATCACCCCGAGGCCCTCGGGACCTCAACCAAAAGCACATATATGTTCTAATACCTCATTCAAACTTGCTCGAGCCACAAAAACACTATCGTTAGCATCAAAATCGTCAAGTTTTCATCAAATCAAGGCTTAAGTTAAACTAAAACTTTAAAAATTCTCATTCAATCAAAAACCCGACCTAAACACCCCTGAATCAAACTAAATTTTGCACATAAGTCCAAAATCACCTAACGAAGCTACAGCAACTCTCGAAATTCCATTCCGACCCTCAGATCAAAATTTCACCTATCAACCGGAATCCGCCAAAATTCACACTTCGCCAATTCAAGCCTAATTTTACATCGGACCTCCAAATTCAATTTCGATCGCACTCCTAGGTCACAAATCATCCCCCGAAGCTAACCGAACCACCGGAATTCACATCCGAGCCCTCTAACTACATAGTCAACATTCGGTTAACTTTTCCACAACAAGCCTCCTTCTAAGAGGCTAAATGCCTCATTTCCAACTAAAACCAATCCACCTCTATCCGATCAACTCAAATACTGATATTAAATCATAGAGAAACATAATATGGGCGGAATGGGGCGGTAACTCACGTGACAACAGGCCGGGTCATCACATCCTCCCCAACTTAAAACGCTCGTCCTCGAGCGTACCAGAGTTGTCCTAGAAGCCAACCAATAGCTAAATGACCTTACCAAGCATATACCCAGGGTGATCCCTCGTCACCCTATCTCTTATAGGCCCGACAACACGACATGGCTGAAATTACCCAATCCAGTGTAGCCTATAATTCACAGAACTACTTTTTCACTTCCGAAACCATCAATACGATCAAACCTCGCACCTATACTTTGAATAGTCCTGAACCAGCTGTAATAACCCATACTTGCAACCTCAATGAAATCACACGATATAACATAATCCAGCACATGAAACGATAACTTCTATTCACAGCAACTATCCACAACAACCATATACCGATAGAAAACTCTCAATAGCTAAAGCCCCATTCCAACACTTCATATCCTATCAATGACAATGAAACACATAGCAAACCGTAGCCATTTCTCAGATCAACCATTCATGAAACCACTCCCCTTTTGACTAATGCCACAGCAGATTTCCGAAATCATACTCAAAATCAGAACCTCACGTCAATATTCAGAATAAACTCGAACCTCGATATTATTCTTCCAACAAGTTGTAATCAAATCTGTTCGCTTCTATTAATGACTCCAACGATCACCTCGAATTCGACGCACCACTCGGGTGATATGACAACTCATCACAGGCTTAAGCCACAACTTGCATAATCTACGCACCAATGATGGACGGTCTGAACATACTCAAATCATGACAAATGACTCAAAATTGACAGCCACGCACAGATTGATGTCTGAAACCAAGAAATCCATCACCCCATTGTGAAGCAAGACATACCAAGTAACATATGGAAAACTATTCTCAACATCACACTGTTGCGGCGTGCAACCCGATCCTGATAACATACCCGTGGCGGCGTGCCACTCGGTCCACACAAATATCTCACATAGGGAGATGCACATCGAGCCAAATTTGCTCATTATAACAAAATACCGAGTGCATAACAATATCTACATATAGCATTATAAGCTACAAAACTCAAGCACAATCTGAAAATCATAGCGCCTCACAACACCGAAAAAGCATCTCATAGATCTCCCCAGATCACTAACAAGCTCAATAACGAGAGATTAAACCTATCCCTCAACAATACATATCCGGGCCAACGAAGCCATCTCAATCTGAATATGTAACCACATCGGCCTGCCAACGAACTCAATGCCAAAAAGCCTGAAGCTGCTCCTTCCACTTTTTATAACTCATGCTGGAACCGTACGATACGGTGCCCGACACCAAATCAATATCGAAATCCGCAATCTCGCCCGGTGACATGCCCGGCCACAAGGAATGCATCCAAAAAAATTCCCTCAATACTGGAACTGAATCAATGGTAGAAACCTCTATACTGACATCCGTCACAAAGACCCAATTAAGGAAAACAATCCTTCCCAGCCATTCGCTGATCTTTGGAATACCAACCACTCTGCTATAACATGATCTGATGCACCTCGCCACGCAACCGATGACATTTTCCAACATAACTCATAGCACAATAGTCTAGAATAACCCATATTGCGACAACCAGTCTACAACTCAGCATCATATACAAAATCTAACATACCAACAAAGAAGGACCCACTCGGGCCTCCAATCCCAATAGATGCTAACGGTACCAATACACACTATCCACAACCACTACATAGCCTGAACATGAGAACTCCCAGTCTCCAGCTCCACGTAGCACACAAATTACTATGCCTGATCCCGAATTCTGCAGTATAAATACATATTACACCTCGAGTACCCAATCATTCCACGACAGATATTCTAAAATTCCGCCTGTGCCACCAAACAAACTCAGATATCAACAATCGACCTATCAAGAAAAATGCCGCAACACTACCGAAGTGCCATCAACTTAATCACATTGTCCTTTTTCTGAAACATATACCCTTGTCAAATCACTATGGTTAGAAACACCGTTTCCTTAGTCATATGAGGATCATTCACCCTAATCCTCTGAAGATCGATTCTTAAATCACCTGCAGCTGCCCATGCCACTTAAGAATTTAATGACTTTCCATTCCGAACTGAACCGAGCCTTACACACACAAATCTCAATCCTCTACAACATATCGCATATACCATGCCACACTAGGATAACATGAAAACTTTTATCTCCCTTCCGTGCCGCATACATCGACGCACTAAACTAGTCAAGAACTTTCATTGATCCCATTTAGAAGAAAAATCATTACACCCTCCATGATTTTCATACCCATAGGAAATATACTCATCTTTAAACCAAGGTAAAACCCAACAAGAACATCTCTGCCAACTCCATTAGTACAAGCTAAACTGCCAGGACTGAATCCTTTTATCTAAACCAAGCTGAGCAAGCCGTCAAAACCTAAGAGCATTGCTGCAAAATGCCTGAAAAAGCTCATTACCTCGAACACCTATTAAGAATTAATCCTACCCTTACCATGCCGATTCGGTCTATTATCAAGCTATTCCGTCTATCAAATTTCTATTTTTATTCATCATCCACTTGATATTTCTCCCTCGCTGTAGCATCACAATGCCTCAATCCAGGCTCACCACAGGAGATTCGAACATAAGACCACACTGTCTAAGACGCATAGGCCACCGAATACTTTCTCAATGCTTCCCAAAAATACCACATTCCAGAATACTTTACTTGAAGAACTCCCTGCGAATCGGAATTCGTTACCATTACTTCCCAGATATTGATACATAGAATCCCATAATTAGCATAAAATACCACAAGTCTTGACATCTTCTAACGAAACTCAACTCCTAACCCCATATGCAACTTTAGAACTCTCAATTGACGTACGCAGACTCTTGAACCCATTAGAACCATTCTCGCAAGCCATTCACTCTTATTCAACCACAATTTACCTGATCATGCAGACATAACCATCCGTGCCTCCTTAGCACCCCGACCCCGCAGGACATGATCTCATTCCGATACAAACGAACATCTTCTTTCTCTATACACTGAGCATTCTTTATCAGCAACAGCTCAAGACATCCTATTATTTTCTCACACCTACGAAGCGCCATATAACCTTTATCAAAATATATAACCTTTAACACTCGTGCCATCCTCGGCTCATTTCTGCAACCAGGACTGATCCGCCAGCATGCCTAAAAAAAGAACCAACATAGCACATAACCGTCTGAAGAACCACTCTGAGATGGTGCTCTTGCTCCTCCCGACCGCGGGAATATAACAAAATATCATCAATGAAGACTATCACGAACGAGTCCAAATAAGTCCTAAACACTTGGTTCATCAAATCCATAAAAGCTGCTAGGGAATTTGTCAACCCGAATGACATCACCAAAGACTCATAATGCTTGTACTGAGTGCAGAAAGCTGTCTTAGGGACATCGAATATCCTAATACTCAACTGATGGTAGCCAGATCTCAAGTCAATCTTTGAAAATACCTTGACACCCTGGAGCTGATCAAACAAATCATCAATCCTCGGCAATGGATACTTATTCTTGATTGTAACCTTGTTGAACTCACGGGATCACATCTCGCCCCTCAATCGGGGAATCACAAGCCATCAGGGCACTTATAATACCGACTACCGAGCGCTCATGTGCGCATACATACGTGTGGAAGGAATTTCAAGAGTTATATCTCAAGCTGAATCAAGTACGCACGATAAGAATTCCAAGAAAGTGAAGTTTTCCTAAAGGTTCTGCAGCCTCTCGAGGATAAATACAGACGTCTCCGTACTGATCCGCGAGACTCTACTAAACCTGCTCATGACTCGTGAGACCTACTAACCTAGGCTCTGATACCAACTTGTCACGACCCAAAATCCCAACCCGGTCATGATGGGGCCTCTCGTGAAGACAAGGCCAGCCAACAGATTAACAATACCTCTTTTAACAGCTACTTAACACGAATGGGTCAAACCATAGTGTACCTTGTCATAAATGCGGAAGGAAATGATAAAAATAGGGAACCAGCCCAACTCAGCCCGAAATCGGGGTGTCACAAGTCACGAGCATCTAAAGAATCTAAGCACTATTATAAGACCAGTAATATACATAATGGAATTTAGAATCAAAGGAAGAGATACGGTGTCGCGAACGCTGACGGTCACCTTGCTCAGCTACGATGACAAAATCTCCAATCAGCTCAAAGACCGCTACCGGGTGAACAATTACCTGCATCTGCACACGAGGTGCAGGGAGTAAAGTGAGTACTCCAACTCAGTGAGTAATAAAAATAAATAATGACTGAAAGAATGAAATCTCATAAAGGCACAAATAATGCTATCTCAAGCAGTAAAAATTAGTCACGCAATAAAACTGTGAAGTAACAAATGGTTCTCTTTTTAAAAACAGTGAAGACGCTTAATTTCAACAAGTAAGGGAATAATTAGAAACTTGCCCCTCGGGCTCAATATCAAATTTTTCAATACAGTATCAGCCCCACGGGCTCACTCCCAACTCACAAACATACAACATCAGCCTCTCGGGCTCACTCCCAACTCACAAAACACAACATCGGCCTCTCGGGCCCACTCCTAACTCACCTGGGTACCCTGTGCTCACTGGGGGTGTGTATAGACTCCGGAGGGGCTCCTACAGCCCAAGCGCTATATCATAAGGCCTTAAAGCCTTCACACATCACACTCGAGGCCTGAAAGCCTCCTCAATAACACTCGAGGCCTGGAAGCCTCCTCACATCACTCAACATATCCTCACATATGGCCCTCGGCCTCAATCGGTTCAGAAAATAATCAGAAGCCCCTTGGGCATCAGTAAAACAATGGTGCTCAGCTCAAACAATATTAAAAATATCATTTAAATCTCAAGTTGAGTATAAATATAGCTCAGTTCACAAAAATAATATAATTCAATTGGACTAAGTTGAAATAATATTTCAATTCGTGAGGAAAATAGTGATGTAAATTCATAAAAGATTTCAAGTAATTGGCACAAAGCCCACATATGGCAATAAGCCCAAATCATGGTGAAAAATAGTAAATCTTTATCAAATACGCGGTAAAATATCAACTGGGATAGACCAAGTCACAATCCCCAATAGTAAATGACCCCGCGCTAGTCATACAACGCGTGTCTCATCTCAACATAGCAGTAGGTTGTGCAATTCGGGGTTTCAAACCCTCATGGCATCATTTAAAATCATTACTCACCTCAAGACGGTCAAACGTCTACTCCGCTATGCCCTTGCCTTTCGAATTTACTTCCTCGCACGACGAATTTGCCCAAAATTACAACAAATGTGTTGCATTATACTAAAGAGACAATACCCAATCGAAAAGATTCGAAAAATATCAAAAACCACGAAATTTGCAAAACTCGAGCCCCGGGCCCACATCTCGAAATCCAGAAATTTTTACATCATAACGATCCTTATCTCGCCACGAGTCTATACATACTAAATTCACAAAAATCGGAGTTCATTTGACCCCTAAAATTACCATTTTAGAATTTTAATCTCAAGCCCTAATTTCATATGATTTGGCTATGTTTTCATGGATTTCTAGGATGATTCTTCAATAAAATCATGTATTTAATTCATAAAACTTACCTCCAATCGATCTTAGTTGAAACTTCCTTCAATCCCCGTCTAAACGCTCTCCAAATTGAGTAAAAATGGTGGAAAAAGTGATGGGTTCGCGACTGAAATGTCCTTAAAAATCATTCTGTCCAGCTGAACACCCCTTCATCGCGAACACGATGCCATCTCGCATCTGCGATGGCCAAAAATGCACTGGGCCAATTTCCTTCATCGCGAACGCGTGGAGCCAGATGCGAACGCGAAGGCAAACGGGCCCCAACCTACGCTAACGCGGCATCTCTTCGCGAACGTGAAGGCCAATATTCCTAGCTCTCCAATTCCTTCTACGCGTTCGCGACACATCCATGCGAACGCGAAGAACAATCTTCTGCAACACCAACAACAGCTAAAAAACCAACAGTCCTCAAAGTCCAAAAATAGCCCGATTAACCATCCAAAATCACCCCGAGGCCCTCGGGACCTCAACCAAAAGCACAGATATGTTCTAATACCTTATTCAAACTTGCTCGAGCCACAAAAACACTATCGTTAACATCAAAATCATCAAGTTTTCATCAAATCAAGGCTTAAGTTAAACTAAAACTTTAAAAATTCTCATTCAATCAAAAACCCGACCTAAACACCCCCGAATCAACTGAAATTTTGCACACAAGTCCAAAATCACCTAACGAAGCTACAGCAACTCTCGGAATTCCATTCCGACCCTCGGATCAAAATTTCACCTATCAACCGGAATCCGCCAAAATTCATACTTCGCCAATTCAAGCCTAATTCTACATCGGACCTCCAAATTCAATTCCGATCGCACTCCTAGGTCAAAAATCATCTCCCGAAGCTAACCGAACTACCAGAATTCACATCCTAGCCCTCTAATTACATAGTCGACATCCGGTTGACTTTTCCACAACAAGCCTCCTTCTAAGAGGCTAAATGCCTCATTTCCAACTAAAACCAATCCAACTCTATCCGATCAACTCAAATACTGATATTAAATCATAGAGAAACATAATATGGGGGAAATGGAGCGGTAACTCACGTGACAACAGGCCGGATCGTCACAAGTAAGGTTTATTAATAAATCTAAAGATTAACGACTAAGAGTTGTTTTGAGTGGAAAAAGGCAAGAGATGTGAGAACATTAGAAGAAAAAGGCAATTTGATATATATATATATATATTCTAATCTTTGTTCAAGATATTTCAAACAGGTAGTTATGAAGAAATGAGGCGATCTATGACTCAATATTTTGAAAAGTCGAATTACAACATGTTGAATGGAAGGAAGACAATGGTAACGTTATTTTTCAAACAAGAGCTAAAGTGATGTCTGCGATTTGTGCCCTTAGAATTGATAAAGAGTTTGGCTATAAATCAATTAGCATTTATATGGTTAAGAAATTGAACTTGCCTTATGTTGAGCATACTGAACCCTACATGTTGGGAGGAGTCACTACAATAATTTGAACCTATTGTGGCGACCAAAGTCGCTATAAAAGGCTAGAAAGTCACCACTAAATATTTTAGCAGCGACCTTATGGTGGTTGCAAAGGCAACCATAACTGAATGTCATTTGTGACGACTCCGTCAAGTCGCCACAAAATCTATATTTAGTAGAGACAACATTCGCCACAAACGACTAGCAAATCTGCCACAGAAGGAGGCTCCACGAATTAGTGACTTTTAGTGGCGACTATTGTCGTCACAAAAACCAATTTTACCTTCAGTGGCAACTCTCATCGCCACACTAGCCTGAGGATTTGTGGCGCCTATAGTTGCCACAAATGCAAATTATTTTTGTGACAAAATTAAGTCGCGACTAAAACTTATTCTTTCAAGAAGTACACAAGCCAAATTTCTAATAGGTTTCTAGTGGTGACCTAGTTTTCTAAAATTAATATACATATACATTTTTATCAATTGCCTACCAATATTAAATGAATCCATCCACCAAACACTAACAATATTTCTCAAGTCGAATACATGCTTTTATTACTAATAAGCCAATCAAATATACACTATGAAATACTTCATTGTCAATGTACGCATATACATATGGCCAAAAAAAAATTATGTGCCTTCAAACTCCTCGGTCAGTGCCATATTTATGATTTGTTAAAGAGCCTCGTCCCTGTAATTAAGGAAAAAAAAACAAAATCACTTTGAGAATGTCATAATTTAATGATAATAGTAAACTGTAAAAATGATGACTACAATAGAGATTACCAAACACAATTAAGAAAGCGAAGGGACAACATGACTAAGCAAAGTTGTACAAAATAGTTTGATCCATGCGCATCAGAAATACAAAATTTTCAAAGTATGCCCATGATATAAACTTTATATGTGCAGATTCTTTTTGTGGTGATAGCTGAGATCAAAGGGGACACCCTTCATAAGCAACAAAAAGTTCAGACAAGAAATTCACAAAAGTCATATACAACAAGAATCTGTACAGAAATACAAGTCTCAAAGTAGTAGAATTATTTGAAAATATCATTAATCCTAGTTTCATTAAACATATATTTGATAATTCATTAATCTCACATTCACAACAGAGCGAAAAATTAGTCAACATTAAACAACAACTAATGTATCTACACATGACCACAAGTATAGTTGGTAGTTCCAAAGCCTGCTTCTTGAGCTTTATATATGGCTTGCACATCTTAGACAAACAATGTCGGACAACAATTGATAACTGATACAGTGAATAGAGGACAATAAATATAGTAGGTTAATTCTGTAACTAGTTGTGTTTAGTATATTAATAGGATAGTAGATGGCGACATCTATTTAGCTTTGCAACTGTATGTTATATGTTGTTGTTACTGTATTAAAACACAAAATTAGAAAACTGTTAGAAGAAAAAAAGAAACTGGAAAAACAGTAAAGATTAAGAAATATTCCGAGTCCACAATTTGATTGTGCGTCCTTAAGGAATTTTAACCCCCTCACACGTTACCAAGGTAATGGATTAAATCCTCCCAGAATAAAACGGAATAAACCTTCCTGCAACAGCGGCAATACAAACTGCAGGATACCAACGAACCTAAAGAACGGAGCAAAATCACATTTACGAATTCGAGAGAGAGAGAGACTGCGAATTTGAATGCAGTATTTTCATAAAGAAGGAAGTTCTGTAATATTTTTGGTGTGTTAAAAACGAAGCCATGCCTCTGAATTTATAGGCAATTATTGGAAGAGATGTGATGTTTGTTCAGGAAAAGGTGCCTTTTCAGAAGTTTAAGCCGCCTGTCGCGGTCCTACCACAGTTACGCTAGGACCGCGGCCAGAGTGGCCCTCTGAATCTGCAACAGGGTTCTGGCGCGGTCCTACCGCGGTTACGCCAGGACCACGGCCAGGCTATCCTTCTGAATCTTCAGCAGTGATCTGGCATTTAATTAATTATTAAATAATTAATTAAATAAATTTTGTCCAAAAAATAATCTTATCGATCGATCATTTGACAAATCCAAATCCAAATCCAAAACAAAGCCAAAGCCAAAGCCAAAGACAAAGCCAAAGCCAAGCCGAGCGAGTGACGACGACGGCATGATGGTTCATTCTCTTCAACTCCTTTTAAGAGCTTTAAAAAGTGATTCTATATATATGCACACAAATGTAGTTGTCCCTCACCAATGAGGGGCAAAGTGCAAGTCAAAAGTTCACTTCATTTAAATTTTCATTTCCCTCCATTTTATTTCCCACCATTTCCAATTCA